>JAGTTF010004634.1:0-13702 GCA_019095985.1 Streblospio benedicti | reverse complement strand
TAGCAGCATAAAAGCCGCTAAAGGCAATAAAAATATAATTGGCTTAGTTTGTAATAAAAGCCTGTTGAGCACCTAAAAATCTATTTATAGTTAGCTATATCCATCAACAGTACGGCTTGTTTTTGAAACTGTCCAGCGACGGCTACATTTATTTTATCGGCCTTAAAAGGCCCCCATTGTTCAATAAGTTCATTTTTTTGATTTGCGGCCTAATAGGGAATTCAAAATCAATATTGGTTACTATTTCTTGTGCCTCATCAGAAGTCATAAATTCAATAAAATCAATGGCTTTTCTCTGTTTTTAGCAAATTTAGTAACCCCTGCTCCAAGAGATATTAATGTGAGTACCATCTAATTTTTGATCAGCCCAGAATATATTTGCTTGAAAATTATTATCTTCTGCAATTAGACGTCCTAAATAGTAGCTATTAGCTATGCCCACCACACATTGTCCACTAGCAATAGCCTTTAATAAATTGGTATCGTTAGCAAATTCTTTAGCAGCCAGATTATTAACCCAGCCTTTTAACATCTCTAAGGTTGCTTTTTACCTTGTTTAGCAATCAAAGTAGCCACTAATGATTGATTATAAATGCTTTTTAGAAGTACGCAAACAAAGTTTGTTTTTCCATTTTGGGCTAGCTAAGTCGCCATAACTAGACAGCTGCTGTTTATCAAACAAGATTAGGTTATAGACTATGGTGCGTGCACGTATTGATAATGCATACCAGCGACCTTGCGGATCACGTAGATTTTCAGGCACATTGTTATTTAAAATAATGGAATTGATTGGCTGCACAAATTTCTATTTGCTGCTTCCCACAAATTACCAGCATCTACAGTTAGCAAAACATCAGCCAGGCTATACTTATTTTCAGCCTCTAGTTTGCTTATCAATATAGTCCGCTATCGGTATGTAATTGAATTTTAACGCCACTTTTTTGAGAATATTGATCAATGAGCGCTTTGAGTAATGGTTCTTGACGTGAGGAGTAGATAACTAGCGATTTTTTCACCAAACGCCATGTTAGTTGACCACACAACACTGCTTAAGAAGGTTATGTTTATGAGGGTTATTTTTAAAATTCTTAGTATATTTAGCTGCTTATATGTTTTAGGTATGAGAAATGCATCTTTTCGATTAATAACCGTTAGGCTTAAAATATTGTTATACAGCGATGTTATACAGCAAACAGATAATTACTATATAGATTTTAACAATGGTGTCCATAGAAAACAATATAAATATTTCTAAAGAACAAAGCAGCTCTCCCTGTTAACCAAAGGGTAAGTACTGAGCAAGGTTTATCTAGTCAATCTCAGCATAAAGAAAATACCTTAGGCACCTACTCTCAAGGACAACATTATGCAGGGCTAAAAATAGCCATCAAAGCACCCGGGCTCTATAAACAAGTATTTGCTGATTATAGCTAGATTGGAAAGTAAATTTCATAATAATGATATAAGTATAGGGGATATAAACAGCAGTATTCAAGAGTTGATTGAAAGACTCTCCACAGCCACTAATCGTCAATGGCGCATGCTACAAGAAACGCCTGAATACAAAGCTCTAAATATTGGAAATGAAGATTTTAAAAGTGCGATTATTAATAAATTGCAAAAATCTAAAGAGCAAGATCCAGTGTTTACTTTGTTTAAAAGTAAGGCCTTTGTTTCTTTATTAAAAGGAGAAAACACCAAACGGTGGTATTTACCAAAAACATAGCAACAAAGCAACCGCTTTATTTTTAATCAAAGACCAAGTGGTCGTGTTTGGTCTAATTTTAATGTGCTCAACAGTGCCTATCAGCTTAATGTTTAATAGTCTATAATTTTGGAGCACATCAAAAAAGATTTTTAATTGCTCAATAGCTGTTGTTCTTTTTCTTTAGTTGCAGTGGTTATTTCTTCAATAAATTTATCAGTTATTTTTTTGTACGTTATTAGTAGCTTTTCTACTTCATCTTCGCTAAGTTGATCTTGCTTATCGAGGCCTTTTATCTGTTGGTTTTGCCTCGCGTCGTAAATTACGAATGGAGGTTTTATAGTCTTCAGATATTTTTTATTAATCACTTTAACCATCTCATTTCTTCTTTCGGTAGTTAAAGGAGGAACAATTATACAATTAAGTTTCCATCATTTTGTGGGGTCAGCCCTAAATTTTGCTTTTAAGAATGACTTTCTCAATTTCTGGTAACATCCTTTTTTTCCCAAGCAGTGATGGTTATCATTTGATCTTGCAACCCAATGTTAGCTAGTTGATTGATAGGTGGGTTGATCAAAATAATCAACACGCAGGTTTTCTAAAATTGCAGGGTTAGCTCTGCCAGTTTGAATTTTAGAAAACTCTTTTTTAAAGATTCAATGCTTTTCGACATGTTTTCTTTACTGCTACTCAGGATTTCTTCTAAGGTTGTAGTATTGCTCATAGTTGTTTTTTGTGAAAAAAATTAATTCTGCTGTTGGCAGCTTTAAATATAAAAGGTTGTGGATTTTGGTTATGGCTATAATTAACATAATATCGACTAGCCAGCTCGCCTAAACATCTAGCTATATTAAAATCTTTGACTTGCACAGAGTTAGCTGTAGTTAAGTTTTGCTCCAGCCCCTGATTGTTGTAGCCAGTGCATGCCATTTCCTATAATTATATCATAACTAAAATTACAATTAAATAGTTGTTGTGGTTTTATAACCTGTGCAGGCCAGGTTTCGACAACTCTTTATCATTAAGCTTAGGGGCAGCAACAAACAGCTCTCCTTGATAGGCTTTTATTAAACTGAGCACAGTATTTTGGGGGGTTGACAACAACTAGCAGTAGCCTGCAAGCTATTGATAGTCACTAGTGGAATTTTTAGCCCTATACTTAATCCATAATTAGTAGTTAAGGCTATTCTGATTGCAGTAAAAGAGCCTGGTCCATTAGTAGTTATTATAAGCTGCAAATCATTTTATTAAGGCCGGCTATGCTTATAGTTTGGGTGATTATTTCTAAAAAGTTTACAGTGCGGTGATCAGCCTTCATGTCAGCTAGGCATTTCTTTTTTATTAAAGACAGCTGCAGAGACATGATCATTGCTATAATCGGTGACCAAAAAACTTTATTTTGGCATTGTGCATATAATGAGCTATCTGTCATTTTCTACATTCCTTTTTGCCCACCACGTTAAAACTAGCCTTTTTAGTCCGCACTTCAAAATCAACGGCATTTATTTTATCTTTTAATCCTTCTTTAAGATAATGTATTTTGCTAGCCATTCTTCAGTGGACTGGCAATTACTCCAGCCATCTTTTTAATACTAATGAGTTGCTTGTATTTTTCGGCTGAAATAACTATTTGATCAATATTAGCTAATGGAGTTAGATTAATTGCATTCTGGGTCATTAATTTTTGCCTAGTTCATATATATATTTAGCAGCTGTTTTTCTCCCATAACATCAATGCTTTTAGCATCTTCAAAGTAAATTGTTTGTGAATAATAGCATTTTGCTTTTTAGCAAAGGTAAAAGGTACCAGCATTTTATCCCAGGTATTGAGTCTAAAACCCTTACATTTTATCTAAGCGTATACACAGGACAACCTCTTTTTAGCAATATATAAAGCCCTGTTTTTGATTTTTCGACGTGGTCCTCGTGAGCCATCACTTGTTATATATATCCCTATATTTAGAATCAAGATTTGTTAATAGTTTAAAGGTAGTAAAGTTATTTTTATGGCTAGAAGCGCGCACAATTTTCCAATTTAGATCTTTCAAGAAATCAGATATTGTGATCCCCATCTTTACTAGAACTGACTAATGCATAATCTTGTTGTTTGCCTGCTACTTTGGCTAGGCCCAATAGTTCTTCATGCCATAAAATGATGACCGCTGGAGCAGGTGGTGGCTCAACTCTACTACTCTTAGAGACCTAATCGTTAACTTTAGTAACCAAATTACTATTTTTATGACCATTATAATAACTTGTTTAAAAAATATAATCTAGTCTTGCCTTTTATCCCATAAGCGAAAATTTAAAGCTTCAGCTAAATGATCGACCTCAATGCTTGGGCTGTTATTCTAAATCAGCAATAGTGAGGGCAATTTTAATTATTTTATTATAAGCACGACTAGAAAAATCGCCACTTTCTAAAGCTAGTTGCATAAACTTTTTTTTTGATCTGATGCCAAGGGGCATATTCAATTAGCTCCTTGTCATTTAAAATGCATTAAACTTTTTCTTTGTTTGCACCAAAACGTTCTTTTGCTTAGCTAGGCTATTTGAATATTTTTTTGGCTTGTGCAGTAGTTAAATTAGAGCTGCAGATTCTATATCCTTATATTTTACATTGGAAAGTGCTACCTGTAAATCAATACGATCTCTAATTGGGCCAGAAACTTTCCCTTTGGTAGCGCCTTTATTTGAGCTGGTGAGCACTGGCATTCCTTATGTGAATTGCCATAATTGCCGCAAGGGCAAGGGTTCATAGTAGCTATCAACTGAAAGTTACAAGGAAAGCACAAAGACCATTTAGCACGGGTTATGATAACCGATCCTTGTTCTAAGGGTTGCCTCAGTAGATCTAGTAGATAAACTGGAGAATTCTGCAAATTCATCTAGTATTAAAGTTCCTAAATGTGCTTTGGTTATTTCCCCTGCCCTAGGTGGTGAACCGCCACCAATCAAGCCTACTGCTGATATAGTGTGGTGTACTTCTCGCTGACGTTGTCCTATATTTTGTAGTACTTGTTCTTCGTTGCTGTCTGACTATGAATTTTAAGAACTTCTAGAGCCTGATCTTCAGATAAAAGAGGTAAAATACCCCCCAATCTTTTAGCTAGCATAGTTTTTCCTGTGCCTGGTGGCCCCATAAACAACAAATGATGCTTGCCAGCAGCGGCAATGATTAAGGCTCTTTTAGCTTTTTGGGCCTAACATCACTAAGATCAGGATAATTATTGGGCACAGTTAATTTTTTAGGTACTCTAGGCGCCAGTGATAAAGTTTCTTTTTTTGTAAATTTCAATAATGTCTTGCAAGCAAGTAGCAAAATAGATGTTCATACCTTTAATATAACTTGCTAGCGGTAAATCTTTTTAGAGCATAGTAAGCCTTTAAATTTTTTTCTTTTGGCTAATAAAGCACTAGCTAAAAAGCGAGATGTTTTTTTTAACTGTCCTGATAAAGATAGTTCCCCAATCACCAAATCTTTTTAGTTGGGATCAAAAAAAATTGCTAGCTTCTAAAATAGCCAAGGCTATTGGTAGTCGAAGTTGTTGCCTTGCTTAGGAGCATTGGCCGGTGAAAGATTTATAACTATTGAACCTAGTTGCTTGCTGCCACAAATATGTTTAAGTAGGGCGTTTACCCTAATACGACTTTCTTTGATAGCATTATCAGGCAAGCCTACAATATTAAAACTAGCAAAACCTCTTTTGACTAACTTCTACTGTTACTAGCTTTGCTTCTATGCCTATCAGGCTGAATGTAGCAACAAAAGCTAAGCCCATTATGTTATTAAATGGTTATAAATTCATCATCAGCCAAGGGAGGGGCATCAGTTTTTATATTAGAACAAGCTTGAAAAATATCCAGCCCTTTCTTGACGCTTTTTAAAAGGCAAAGGAACATAGGGTAGACGAAATACTGGCTTTACGATTCTAAATCACATAATAAAGATTTTAAAGGGATAGGGTTAGGCTCACAGGATAGCCAAGCCAATAATTTTTTTTAAATTATCGCTAACTGGTTGATTTTTTAGCAAAGCCATTTTTCATTAGTTGAGGTATAACGTTGGAAGCTACATCAATCACTAGGCCGTGGCAGTCATGATAAGCGGCAAAAGCTTGCTCATCAACGCCTGACCAACAATAAATGTTTTGTTGGCTGTATCCAGCAATGCGATCATTGCCAACCGTTTCTTTAACTCCTATAAAAAATTGGATGCTTAGCTAAAACTGCCATTAATTCTGGTTTAATATCTTGTGCCGTACGACTAGGAATGTTGTATATTATGCCGAGGCCCCAGATCTAAAAGATTTAATGATATGTTTTATTATGCCTTCATCAGATGTGCGGCCATAATAGGGATTTTTGAGTAGTGCCGCATCCATACCTAAATCAAATCCATATTTTAGTGGCCATTACACTTTTTCTTTGGTATAGTTGCTAGCGGTATGGCCAATTATTAGAATGCGCCCTTTAAATTTATTTACAGTATGACCAATCAGCATTAATTGCTCTTCCCAGCTCATAAGATGACCTTCCCCAGTAGTTCCACAAAACCACCAGGCCATCAACTCCGGCTTTAATTTGATTTTCAACTAAAACATCAAAAGTATCAACGTCGACATCACCATTGACTTTAAATGGGGGTAGCTATGGCGGTAATTAATGCTTTTTTTTATTTTCTGCTATTTCCATAATAATCTTAGAGCAATTATAATAAATTATTTTACCTTAACTGACAAAAAGCCACCTTAGCTTAGTTTTTAACATAAAAGCATATCAGAGCTATAAATTTTTAAATATTTAGGTTTAGTAGTTATGTTGATAGATGCCACTAAACACTAAATTAGCAGGCCCGTTCATAAAAAACATCCTGCCCTGTCCAGTTTATATTTAATTTCCCGCCCAATAGCTTTATTGTGACATCCTGGCTTTTAATTAGGCCAGCACTAATTGCTGCTACTGTTGTCGCACAAGAACCAGTACCACAGGCTTGTGTTTTTCCACGCCTCTTTCCCAAGTACGTTGAAACAAAGTTTTATCATTCATTATTTGTACCAAATTCTACATTAGTACGATCTTAAAAACGATGATCTTTTTCAATAGTTGGCCCCCATTGATTAACCGCAAAATTAGCCACATCATTCACAAAAATAACAAAAATGCAAGTTGCCCATAGATATCAAACTAGCCTTTAGTCTGCCACTTACCAAAGGTAATTGGTTGTTCAATAAAGGTTGTGCCAGTAAGCTTTGTGCCTAGCTGACTAGGCTGCAACTGCAGGTTGACCCATATTTACAGTCACACTGCTAACCTTATTCTGAGCATCAAGGATATTATTCACCGATCTTACCCCTGCTTTAGTATCAACATCAAAATTTGTATCAGTTACCAGTTTAATTTCATAAGCCAATTTAGCTAGACAGCGCAACCTGTTGCCACACATTTCTGGCTCTGAACCATCACTATTATAAATTTTCATAGCAATATGAGCCTTGGTACTAGGCAGCATTATAATCAAGCCATCAGCTCCGATCCCTAAACGCCTGTCACATATGACGGGTGCTAATTTAGCAGGATTTTTAATTTTATTGCTAAAAACCATTCACTAATATAAAAATCGTTGCCTAGACCTCCATTTTCCAAAAATTTCATAACATCATCAGTGTAGCTAATTGTTAAAAAAATTTTGAATTCTATTTATAGTATCCGACAAAGAGGAATATTCATCGATGTTTTTGTCTAAAAAGCTGTTAATAAAAATCCTGTTTACTTAAAGCAAAGTCAATTTTGGGATTGCCCCTTTAACATAAGCCCCAATATTGATTAAGTCTTCTGACTCAGCGTGTTGACATGGTTTGAATAAACTTTAAAGCGAGTTGCCAATGATTGCCAGTTATAATATCGCGCATTAAACGACTTTTAGAATTCAATATGTTCATAGCTGGGTAGTGTCCACGAGAGGCAATATTACGATTCTAAAATGATATGACCATCAACTATCGAACGTACTATATCTCCAATGGGATCATTAGATCATCTCCTTCAATTAACACTGTATAGAAGCTAGAAATACTACCCTTAGAAGCTGAATTGCCTACTCTTTCTAATAAGCGTGGAAACAAAGTAAAAACTGAAGGGGGATAGCCCTTAGTTGTTGGTGGTTCGCCCATAGATAAGCCAGCCGATTTCACGTTGGGCCATAGCAAATCTAGTTAAAGAATCCATCATTAACAAAACGTCTTTGCCCTGTTCTCTAAAGTATTCAGCAATGGCCGTAGTTACCATAGCCGCACGAATCCGTACCAAAGGAGATTGATCAGAGGTGGCTGCAATAATAACCGATTTTTTAGCCCCTCTTTTCCTAGGTCTCTTTCTAAAAAATTCCTTTATTTCCCGGCCTCTTTCTCCCTATTAGACCGATAACATTAACATCAGCCTTAGTATGGCGCCCCCATCATGCCCAGCAAAACAGATTTACCAACTCCTGAGCCAGCTAAAAATAGCGATCCTTTGACCTTTGCCAATAGTTAGCAGCCCATTTATCGCTCTAACACCAACATCCTAAAAGGCTCTTGTATTCTTCGCCTGTGCATAGGATTCGGTGGTGGATGATAAATAGAGTAAAACTTATCTGTTTTAATGGGTGGTAGATTATTCTAAAGGGTGCATATTCCCATCAAAAATACGCCCTAATAATTCTGGCCCCACAGGTATTTTTGCTTGGTAGTTGCTTATTCTAATACGGCTGTCGGCGCCTAAGCCTTGAATATTACCTAAAGGCATTATAAAAATATCTTCTCGCTTTAAAGCCTACTACTTCTGCACCTATATTATTATCAGGATTAGCTATATTGAAAACCTCACACATATCCCCAATACTTAAACCAATGTTATTGGCTCTAATCAAGTTGCCAACTACCTCTAAAACTTTTTCCCTGCTTAAAGCCAGGGTCATAGTATCTAATTTATTTTTTGTATTCTTTTAATGAAATTAGGCTTTCAGTCATATAGCTCTGTTTAAGGGTTGCTCCACTTTTGCTTATGGATATCGGCAAAATAACTGGTTATCTTCTTTATTTCATCGGCTAATTGGTAGCTAAACTCAGAACTGTCTGTTTCTATTACCACTGACCCTAGACTGACTTTGTTATCTTTAGTAATGATGACTTGTTGGGAGCTATCTAGTAAAGCAGTTATTGTACTAGAATGTTCTTTTACATATTCTATATCCTTAGGATTAAGCAGAATTTTAATGCGCTTTTGATTCTATGAATTGATCAACAAATTTATGAATCATATTTAAGACTTTGCTAGGGTCACCGACAGTTTCATCCAAGGTTATTTTCCGCCCTATCAACAAACAAAGATTGATAATATCCTGTTCTGCTTTTGTAAAATTTTTGTTCATAATTAGATAGTTGTCTAATAATGCTATCTAGGTCCTGCATTTTTTGATCTATATCCTTTTGGAATTTAGTCTGTGCTTCTTGCAGTCCTTTTTGATAACCTTCTTGCTGAGCTTTGGTTATAATTTTTCTGCTTCTTGATGTGCATTATCGATTATTGCTGCACTTTCATCTTCAATATGAGATCTTTTGCTAATGTTTCTTGTAGACTTTGTTCCGCTTCAGCTTTTTTGTTGATCAATTTCTTTTTTTTTGCGGACAGCATAATCTTCAGCTTTTTTGTACCTTAAAAGAATACTCTTCTAGGTTGGTTAAAATTTGCCCTCCTTCAATGAAAAAGGATTTTTTTATTAGAATTAGACATCTATAGTTGCTGTGTTACGGTGCTGATTGTAAAGAAATTTTCTGCCTAGCTTATATATCCCCTTAGGCACGCAAATATTGGGCAAACACGGCAATTTTGGCCTAAAAAGTTCCAGGCGATAACACTGCATTACAGCCTATTTCTGACCCGTCACCAATTATAGCCCCCTAGTTTAGTGAATTGTCTTTTTCTGATTGGTTCTGGCAGGCGAATATTTCTAAATGCTTGTTTTTGCTTTAGCCTCTATAGATTCTAAATTCTAAATTAGCCAGCTTTAGCACCTGCGCCTAAATTAACATAATTACCGATAATACTATTACCAATATAGTTAAAATGACCAGCTTCACTATGTTCTAAAACTATGGACTGCTTGATTTCTGTACAGTGGCCTATTACACAGCAATTGCCGATAAAACACTCTTCTCGTAAATAGCTGCTTTGTCTGTTGGCAGTTATTGTATATAGCAATAAGGTTTAATAATAGTTCCTTTTTTCAACAATGCTGCCTTTGCCGATAAATATCTGTGCTTGCTGATTATAAAAAATCATTTTCAAACTTGCTAAGGGTATCAAACCTAAGTGATTATCAAAGTTTAATCTTACCCCAGTGGGCAAGTGTTGATAGCAGGAATCTTTGCTGGCTAGCAGTTTGCTTTAAGGTGGAATTTAAATTAGATAATAAATCTAATGCCTGTTTACAATCACCAATAGCATTTTTGTAGTTGTTCAGGCAATTTACTAAAAGTAATCAGCATAAAGTAGCTCCATAACTTACAGTACAGGCATCAGTTTATGTTGTAAATTGATTCAACATCCATCATTTTATAGGTTTTCCAACGTGTAAAAACTACGTTGTAATTGAGATTAAATTTTTTGATTCAATACCATTATCTTGAATCAGACGAATTTTCTTGACCCGCTTATATATTTGGGGAGGATGACTTATATAATAGTCTGCAGGTAAATAACAATCATTTACTTTTAAATAACCTAGTTTCAAAAAAAAACCTTCTTCTAGTCCATAAAAGCATCTATATCTGCTAGATAAATATAATTTTTAGCAAATAAATCAAATAATTTAGTGGCTTTCTTGGTTCTTTTGCTTAGTTCATAAAGAGAATGATAATTGTTTGTCAGAGCATTGACAAAGCTACGCTCATCAGCGTCATTAATAGTAGCAATGTAATGTTTTATAGGCACTTCTTGTTTATGTGGAGGTATTTTCCAGTCAAACAAAACCAATATAAGTAAGATTTTATGCGTGGTAGGTAATAATCTTCACTATCTATAATATCTCCTGCTAATACAGAAAACTCTTTTTAGCAGTTAAAATAAGCTTTGAAAAACGATGATGAGCACCTACATAATGCTCTGCTAGTTCCACAGCTCACCAAAAGCTTGGCGTGTAAAGCCTGATAATCTTCTAAAGAAGGTAAGTCTGAAGACCTAGAAAATTTAAACAAGTTATTTAGTTGTTAAAATGTTAATGTAATAAATAAAAATACCAATGTAATAGATACATTAAAAATTGTTTCTTAAGTATATAAACTATATAACTATTTTTAAGCAGTTAGCTTTACAATCTTAAAATATCTTGAATGGTGACTAAGACCATCAAGCCTAATAAAAAGCAAAGCCCCTGCTATCTGAATCCGACTACGTGTTTTTTGCTGAAGGCTGTTTGCCTGTAATTAATTCTAAAATTAAAAAAACAACATGCCCACCATCTAGCACAGGCAGAGGGAGAAGATTGAAAACACCTAGTTGCCAGCTAATAAAAGCTACAATAACTATTAGTGAGGAGAGCCCTTCATTAAAAGAATCCCCAATTACTTTAACAATCATTACTGGCCCACCAACCTCATCACTTGCCACGTTGCCTGTAAATAATCTTTTAAAGAAGTTAATCAATTCTTTATTAAAGTCTAACGATATTATTCCATCCTAACTTTATGCTATTCATCCAATTATAATATTTTTTAGTCATTGCGGCACTAAAGCCTAGTCTCCAAGCTTGGTCTTGATTGCTGTAGCGGGCAATAATGGTAGTATTATAGCTTTGCCACTGCCCTTTGTTGTTCTCTTTCATATTGTAAAACCAAGGGTTTGTTTTGTTCTTCTTTTAATATTGTTGCTAGCTCAGCTAAAGAATTTATATCTCGATTGTCAACTTTTAATATTCTATCACCGCTTTTAAGCCTGCTATTTCTGCAGGCCAATTTTCTTTTAGCGCTCCTACTATAGGGGGCGTTAAAGAGTAATACCAAAAAGCGATCACTAACATTGCCACCCATCAAGGTTAGCGTTTTATTTTCACCGGTAGCAGTTTTTATTTTTTATTTGTGCAGCTTGCTGACTTTTTATTTAATATATCATAATATTCTTGCCAAGAATTAATCTTGTTATTATTAACTTCTACTAAATCGCCATCGCTAAAGCCTGCTTTTTTCAGCCGCACTGCCAGCTATAATGGATTCTGCAATAGGGGTGTTGAAATAAAACTAGCAGGTAAAATTTATGCCTAGCTTAAAAGATAAAGGCATAATGATTATTGCTAAGGCTATGTTTATTAAGGACCAGCCAATACGATGAACATTCTTTGCCACGGGGTTTTAGCTGCATAGTTATCTTTTTCTGCTGGGTTTTCGTCTTCAATGTTTTGTCCAAGCATTCTTGCCAAAAACCGCCTATCATTAATAAACCAAGAGAATATCTGGTATGTCCCAATATTTGCTTAGAATTCTAGGAGGAAAGCCTATAGAAAATTCTTCTACTCTGACACCCATCAGTCTAGCAGCTATAAAATGACCCAATTCGTGAATCATTATTAAAAAGGCGATAATTAATAAAGCGATTACCCAAGTATTCATTTATTATTTTAATTGTTGTGTTTTAAATTCTGTTTTAACTAAAATGTTTTTTATAATTAGTCATTATAAAATTTTGCCCTATCAGATCAGCTTCAATAGCATCTTCAACCTTATTTTGTGCAATTATTGCCCGAGGAGCCTGTTTTTTATTGGCAAAATAAAATTGCAGCTCAGATAAAGATTGATATAAGTACTGGAATATATCAGAAAAGCAAATTTTTTCCGATAAAAATAAATCAACTAAAGCTTTGATTAGCCCCATTTATGAATGCAGGGGCACCTTCTCCCATAGCTAGTAATTGATAAGACATGTTCACAGTAGGAAATTTGCAGTTATCAATAGCCCTGAATTGTAGTTGCCCCCATTTTTTTAATAAATCTAAACTTTGTACAGGGCTTTTAGACTGAATGGTTGTTCCTAGACAATCTATTATTGGCAAGCACATATCGCTGTTTGACAATAAAAGCTAGGCAGCTGCCATCTTCGTAGTATACTAGCCCATGAATGATCGATTGTGGATGAATTAGGGCTTCTATCTTAGTCTCTGGTATTTTTGAACAGCCATCTGGCCTCAATTATTTCTAAACATTTATTCATCATCGTGGCAGAATCAATGCTTATTTTAGGCCCATCTCCCAGCAAGGGTGCTTAAGAGCTTCTTTGATAGTTATATGGGGAAAGGTTTTAGTATCACGATCTAAAAAAAGGCCCACCTGAGGCAGTCAAAGCTATTTTAGATATAGTTTTTGTTTGTTAGCTCGTAGGCATTGTGCTATGGCGTTGTGCTCGCTGTCTAAGGGGATTATTTGTCCACCATATTCTTCCAACAAACTCATTATTAATTTTCCTGCCAACACAATCAGTTCCTTTGTTAGCTAAGGCCACTGTTTGGCCTTTTTTAAAGCGGCTACTAAAGGATATAGACCAGCACTACCAGTAACAGATATAAATAAAATATCGATATTGGTATTAGTAGCTATTTCTTGTAGACCTTGGGAGTTAAATAACAACTGACCATTAAATTTAGGTGCATGTAGCTGCTTGGTTAGGCTATTATCTTTTATTGCTACTTGCTCTGGATTAAATTCAGCAATGATGCTGTTTAATTTTTTGATATTCTGCCAAGCACTTAACCCCAACTAATTTGATTTGATCACTATTTTCGCGCAACACTTTTAGCAGGCTGCTACCTACTGAGCCAGTTATTCTAATACAGATATTTTGATCATCAAAAAATTATACTTCAGCTAATTTAGCTACTTAAAAAGTTTATTGTAGGATATTATCAGATTACTAGCAGATAACAATAAAAAGCCTATGGGTTGATATCAGTAGCCCATCAAATCTATCTAG
>JAGTTF010004633.1:0-10250 GCA_019095985.1 Streblospio benedicti | reverse complement strand
AATAGATTGTAATCAAAATGTCATGGGATCATTCATAACACTTAGTGGAGCTAATTGACGTTATCAGGAATGAAAGAATCGAATCGGCAGTCTGTTGTCAACATCAAGCTGTCAATAGCGTCACGTGCTATTTTTCAACCAATGAGAAACTTTACCCGAATCAGGGTAAAACTGTGCATGTTTTGTGTCAACAAACCCTACAAAACGAAAATATTTCCAGGACTTTACGGGAGTGAACTTTACATTACAGGCCGTGCCTGCCGGCTCGTTTAAATGCCTGAATCGGAAATACGCATATAAGGTCAATGACAAGATAAGGGGACAAGGAGTCTACACAGAGGGCGCTGATTTGACATTCATAATGAGATTACAGTACAACCTCAAACTGAGAACACCCCTCTCTTGACACTGTAACTGTCTTTTTTTTTTAACATATAAGACGTTTTATAAACTGTCTACAGTTTTTATCACATATAAAAACTAAAAAATAATGATACCAGGCCCTGGTTGTCCAAAAAGTTGGGGAGGTCGCCCAACTTTTCTGATTCTATTTTTTTTTTTTTGGGGGGGGGTCGCTGAACTTGTTTTTATTATGTTACGGTTTATTTTTTTCAAATATTTTCTTTTAGAAATGCAATGACTATAAAAAGGACTTTTCTCTAGCGGGTTAGGGGGGGATGTCACTCAACTTTTAAAATGTTGTTGGGGGTGGCTTTTTAACTTTTTGTTTGAGCCCCCAAAAATGGACGACCCCCACGGTATTGTTATTTATGATCGTTCCCCAAACGTTTTTAAAGACCTATTTAGACATCCAGAGAAAAAAAACAGACATTTTACTAACATTGAACCATGCAACTCAACGTGGATCCATGTTGCCTCATGAGGGTTTCTATCAAAGGTAATATCAACAGGGGTATAAATAAGAAAAACTTACAAAAATATGAGCAATGAAATTAAGACCTTTAAAGACAACTTTAACCAGAATAAAACTTTTTTAATAGCTACTTAGTGTTATATTTCCCAAACACAAAATAAGACATTTTAAAGGTTTAAGCATCAAATAGCTTCGGAGAGAACCTCCATAAAAAGACCGCCTCTCTATTGAGACCACGTCTGGTCCTTCAGGTGGTCTCACTAGAGAGGTTCAACTGTATCTAGAGATGTGGTGTTATTTTGAAAGTTCACGAAGCCAGCAGACAAGCAAATCCCTCGATGGAATGGAATATATGACTGAATTATCATTAAGGCAGATATTAACATATTAAAATAAAATAATGTCTGTATCTTCAATCCAATTTGGGAAAAACATTAGTTTAATTTCTGTGACAACATTCAAGCCTGAGCAAACATTAAATAGAAGATGAATATTTGGGTCCTTTATTTATCTCTATAGAAAAATGAACACACGTAAAAATTCAAAGTCAGAGTTGTACTAAATTTATTCAAATAATAGAAACATACACAAAAGTCTACAAAGTTACACTAATATAGATACAGGTTACATGTAATTATACAGTTAATCAATTGGCCCATTTAATCAATTGGTTCAGAGGTTCTTACTTTTTATATTGTACATTTAGCTTTTCAATAAGGAAAAAAATAGTATTTCTTATGAATAAAACTACTAATGATTTTTTATCTATATAATAAAGAACAGAAAAAATCTATAGAACCACCACCACATACTAGTATATTCATACATCAACAAGTTATGCTGAGGTTTTAGGGGAGTCATTCGTCAGCACTATTTATCATAGGATGGATATCAAGCAGGTATTCATCCATTGTATTTGTTTGGCAATAATGGAAAGGGTTGACAGGTCGATATGTTTTTACAAACATTGATCAATGCTGTGACATTTTTATTGAAGTTTTAAATTGAGAAAAATAGAATTTATGATTTGTTACCCTCAACATGAGCTGTTTATTCATAATGCGCTCAGATCTAGCGTGACAAGCCTACTGACACGACCCAACAAACAACACGGCAGGTTAATATGTGCACGGTCAAAGTTTTCTATAAACCATTGTATATACTAAAATTGCTGACACACTGGTGAATTTGGCTTAAATGAATTATTCCCCATAAACATTTCTGTGTTGTGAAAAAAACTAAAAACTTTGTTTATTTCTAACTTGATGAAATCAGACGCTCAGATCTGTGAGGGAAAAATGTCTGTCAACTATGTAATATTGCCGGATTAAGTTGGTAGTGAATTTGTGAATCCAGCCCAATAAGCAGAAAATCTAAAATTTGTGCAGACAAAATAGACCGGGTAACAAAATCACGCAGGGCAGGTAACTTTTTGGATCAAGGTAATTAGGTGACATTTGTCAACACCACCAAATACTCTAAACTGTTTACAAAGAAGATGTTCAGTATTAATAAATATTAAACCCACTTCACTTCTTGGCATGCACAGTCATATGGTGCTTTTCAGAAGTTAGCTTCCAAGTGTAAATGAATTTTGTCACAAATGTGGCAGTAAAATGGTTTTTCATTAACACTGCCACTTTATAAAAAAAAATTTATATGTAAATAAAAGGGTATTTTTAATTTTCTTCAATTTAGCTAATTTGCTAAATATTAGAAGGAAATTTTGATATGCAAAATTCATTTTTTAATATGAAATAAAATTTACTATTTCATTATATTAATGTTTAAAATTTCCATTTGAATATCATTCTAAAAAAAAAATTTCACTTTTAAGATTTCTAGTCACAATGAAAACCCCCTTAAAGGATCCTTTGTATAGGGATTGCCTTTTTAATGGGGATCGGGGGCACAGAAAAAACTAAAAAAATTATGACCCAAATGTTCAGGTGCTGCATTTTAATTTTTTATTTACAAAATTTTTATAGTCCCTGGGATGGTGAAAAATTGTTTTTTGAATGAAGGGTTTTATGGGTTTGTTTCTTTTAAGATGTTGGATTCAAATATGCTGGTCGCAAAAGTAAAAGTTACTTATTCGCAAATTATTTTTTTGTCAGGGGGTTTCCACATTTTTGAAACTCACCCCCCGACTATTATCTCATTAGAAATGGGTTTTTAAAGATTATTAAATGTATTTTTAATGCAAAAGGGTTTGACATGTTAAAGGTCAGGGCATGCGAAAAAATCTTTTTGTAAAATATAATTATAATCACGGGATGCTGTATTGCCCGAAAAGAAAAGATATGGGTTCAGAGACTTTGAGCAAGTGCAAAAAAGTTATATTTGCCTATTATATGGCAGATGGATCAAATAAGTTATTGTATAAGATAACCAGCCCAATTCCCTTTAAAGTTTTTAATATTTCAGGGAAAAATTGGGTGAGTAGGGGTGATTTTACCCCTAATCCTACCCCTTTTCTATTTAACATAAATCAAATATGCATGGGCACAATCATTTCTCTTCAATATTTTTTAGAAAAAATATTTGAATCCGCAAAAAGTTTTATATAAGAAATAACCCATTTCCCCTTTTCCACTGCTACTGCTAATGTCCAAAATTCATATTATACAGACCTGAAAATCCCCCAATTTGGGGCATGTGGACTGGCTGGCTAATTGGGAAAGCATGCCTTTCCCCCCCCCTGGGGGTGAGCAGAAAGTCATATATCATAATTCCCATAGGGCAGGTATGGTCATATCCGTTAATTGGAAAAAACCCCCCCAAATTTTCCAGCAAAAAGGCATAAACACACGAGCAAAATAAAAGTGAATAGTTGTGATTGTATGGGCCCCAAAGACCCCTTTAACCCCAAATTACTAAAACGTAGTCAACTATTCACGGACCCCGTCATTTCTATTCTAAAACTTTTGAGAGTAGAATATTTGAATCCAGAAACGAAAATGACATAAAAAATCTCATATCCTTTTACCCACTGCTACTGGGCCAAATTTTTTATATCATAAGGCCCGAATTAGTCCTCAATTTGAGGGTGTGGCCTGGCTGGCCAGTTGGGGGAAAACAGGGCCCCCCCCAAATTGGGAGGGGCACTTCCAATTAAAAAATACATTTTTTTGTCACCATCTTAGGGACCCAAAATCATTTTTTTTTAAATAATTTATTTGTTATGTAAAAAACCTTTTTTCCCCTGCTCCCCTGAGGTTTAAAAGGAGTAAAGGGTACCATCCATATGACTGCCTTTTTTTGGTTTTTCCCATCTTGGGGTGAAGGGAACCCCATGATCTAATCAAAGGCGGCTCACAACCCCCCCTGTCACTAAGAGTGAGACTTCTCACTCACTGGGGTCAAGCACTGCCCCTGTGTTTTAACGAGGGCCCGGTCCTGCCGGCCCTGGGGGGCCCCAAAACACACCACAGAAACCTTTACAGACACCACTGAGGCTGGGAACCCGTAGATGGGAAAAGCCAAGGTTCAAGGGACTACCTATACTGCAACTGTTAAAAACCTTTGGGCCCCCCATGGATAATTTGGGGGGAAAAAAAGGGGGAACCCCCCCAAGAAAATTATATATGTATAATGATATATTTAATTTTCTTCCTAATTTGGCTAATTTGCTAAATATTAGAACAGGTGGATATGCATATTCATAATTTTAATATGAAATAAAATTTACTATTTCGTTTATTAATGTTTATTAATCTCCCGTTTGAATATCATGTCTAACAGCAAAATTTCACATTTAAGATTTCTAGTCACAATGCAAACTCCTTCACAGTTGATCACTTTGTATAGAGGGACTGCCATTTTATATGGATCAGGGACACAGTAAAAACTAAAACAATTATGACCCAGATGTTCAGGTGTTGCATTTTTAAGTTTTCATTTACACAATTTTATAGTCCCTGGGATGGTGACATAAAATGTACTTTTGAATGCGCAAGGTTTATGGTCTGTTTCTTATGTAAGATGCTGGATTCAAATATGCTGGTCATAAAAGTAAAAGCCTGTACATTATTCAGCAAATTATTGTTTTGTCAGAGGCTTCGTCACATTTTTTGAAACTCACCGCCATGATTTATTATCTCATTTAGAAATAGGTTTGAAAGATTATTAAATGTATTGTAATGCATAGGTTTGACATGTCAAGGTCAGGGCATGCGATAAATGCATTTTTATTAATGACATTTACAATGAACCAAAGATATAAATAGAAAAAAAAAAAAAACAAAAAAAACAAACAAAAAAAAAAAATTAAATAAAAAAAAGCTATGATAGCATATATATACTTAAATATCATAATAAATGTTATCTAAAAGGGATATATAATTAATATTACAATAAGAAATCTTTCATTAATGTTTCATATTTTTTATGGTAAACAAGGTAGTTATAAAAGTTCTTAGTATTCGGGATGGTGTACATAAATTTACATTTTGCAATAAAATATTTTCCATGTAAAATTAAACAATTGATCATATCTAATCTATTTATATCCTCTTCCATCATTCCTAACAAAATATTTGGCAAACTTAGTACTATTTGTGTATGTATAACATTTTTTATATGATCTTCCAAATATTGCCAAATTAATTTTACATATTTACATTCAAAGAAGAGATGTTCCAAAGTTTCTTTTTCTAATGAACAAAAAGTACAATCATTACTAATATTAGCATATATCTTTGATAACAATACATTAGTCGGAAAATATCTATGTAGAATTTTGTATTGTAATTCTTTGACATTATTATTATTTACACAGCCATGAGGTATTAAATACACAAATTTCCATAAATTATCATTTTCTTCTAATTTCAGGATATCTCGAAATTTATCCTTCGCTACAGAATAAGCAATTTTGGTTTTTTTTAATCAAAGCGTTATACAAGTATTTGGATTTTACTTTCAACACTCTATTGATATGATTTAATTCATTTTCTTTTTTATCATGAACCCTTGGATCTAAGTTTTTTTTGATTTAATTATTTCAATTATTCCTCTCCATAACAAATACCACCTGCTGTTTAATCCCCTTTGTTTCCATACGTCAAATGATATGATCTTTCCATTACTATAAAATAAATCTTTTATTTTCCATATACCACAGTTAAGAAAATCCTTGTTATATATGTATTGATTGTTTATCTTAATGATCTTATTATAGAAAATAAATTGTTCTCCTACTTGAGAATTATCTATACTGCTTTTTTATTGTAGCCCAACTTTGTAACACTTCTTTATAAAAAGTAGGGATACTAGGGAAATCTTTAATATCGAAATTGCTAAGAAGGAAAATTTCAAGTAATTCTATGCCAATTAATTTTTTTATCGTATATTGCCATTGTCCAGAGTGATTGTTCAAATATTGTATAATCCATTTACATTTCTGTACTTTTACTATTGTGTCAAGGTCAGGCATTTTTAGACCACCCAAATCATACTCTTGTATCATTATACCTTTCTTCACTTTGTAAGACTTATTACCCCATATGAATTCATACAATATTTGCTCAATCTCTAGTATATATTTCTTTGGAAAGCTTATCAAATTTGATAAATATATAAATTGTGATATCCCAAATGTTTTTAAAATCAGAATTTTCCCAATTAGTGAAAGTTTCCTTCTTTTCCATTGGTTTAATATAGCTTTCAGTTTTTTAATATTTGGCTTA
Source organism: Streblospio benedicti (assembly GCA_019095985.1). NCBI lineage: Eukaryota > Metazoa > Annelida > Polychaeta > Spionida > Spionidae > Streblospio > Streblospio benedicti. Next base: position 3,686 of record JAGTTF010004633.1, on the reverse strand, counting down.
AAATTTGCTTCAATTACATCTTCGTCACTATTGCTAATATATATACCTAAAACCTTAACGGGTTTAATAGTAGACTGAAGTTCCCGATTAAAAATATTATCCAACCTTTCCTTAAAAATATCATGATCAATAATATTAGGGCCTAAGGGCATTACTTGCGTTTTTTCTTTATTGAGCTCAAGTCCGGATATTGTTCCAAAAAGCTCAATTTCTCTAAATAATGGTCTTATTGATTCAATATCCGATAAAATGGCAGTTGTGTCGTCTGCATATTGTGCTAGCTTAAATTCTTTATTTATCTTAATACCCTTAATTTCATCATTGTTTCGTACTGAAATGGAAAGTATTTCAACACATAAGATAAATAAATATGAAGAGAGTGGATCCCCCTGTCTCAAACCTCTTGTAACATTGAAATATTGTGATGTGATCTGATTATTTGTCACACAACTTTCTATATTTGTATAAAATAATTTGATCCATTTCACCAACATAGAGCCAAAATTAAATTTTTTTAATACTTTATATAAGAAAGGAAACTCAATTGAATCATAGGCTTTTTTAAAATCCAACATCATTAGCAGTCCACGTATATTGTGAATTTTACATATGTCTATAATATCCATTAGAGTGCGGACACTATCACCAATATATCTCCCCATGAGGAATCCACTCTGATCTAAATTTATCAAAGACGACAGTACTTTTTTAACTCTTTCTGCAATTACTTTTGACATAATTTTGTAATCTACGTTCAGGAGGGATATTGGTCGCCAGTTGTCTATATATAAACGATCTTTATCTTTCTTATGGATTAATGTTATGATAGCCTGTTTTTGTGAATTTGAGAGCTCACCTTTTTTCATATGCATAATTAAAACTTTCTATGAGAACAACAGAAATCAGGTTCCAAAATTGTACATAAAATTCTATGGAAATACCATCATTTCCGGGTGATGAGTTCTTTTTAAAAGTGTTTATAATTTTTAAACATTCACTATTTGTTATGAGACCTTCACATGCTTTTTTTCTCTTGATTTGATAATTTTGGAATATTTTTTACTACTGAAAAAATAATTGTTTTCATATTCATTCACTTGATCTTTGTTTAATTTCGTAGAAAGTAACTTTTTGTAAAATTTTTGTTGCTCTTTTAATATTTCATTAGGATCCGATGTTATTGTACCATCTAAAAGCTTTAATTTACGCATGTGCTTTTTTATTGAATTTGTCTTTTCTAAACTTAAAAAATATTTTGTGCTTTTTTTTTCCCTTTTTCATGCCATTCCACTTTACTCCTAATCATCATTCCTTCAATCTTTTTCTAATTCAATGTCTACTAATTCGTTTTTAACTTCGTGATATTCTTTCATATTATTGTAATCTAGGGTTTTTTCTAGTGATATGAGTTTCTTTTCAAGCTCATTTTCCCTATTTCTTCTAGCTCTAGTTTTCTTTTTGCAATAATCTATTGTAAATTTTCTAATTTCGTACTTGATTAATTCCCATTTAATTCTTTTATCTAATATATTACTATATTTATCAATCCAAAAACTTATATTTAACTTTAAATATTCAGTATACTCTACATCATTCAGAAGTGAGTTATTGAATTTCCATAGTCCCGGACCTTTTCGGACATTTGGTATTGATGCATAATTACATGTAATGGCAGAATGATCTGCTTGTAATGACGTATGATATCCATGTCCGTTATGTTATCAAACAAGTGGTCAGATATTAGGAAAAAGTCTAATCTGCACTGTATGAGCGGAGTTTTTTGTCTCCACGTATACCTACGAGTATCAGGATTTTTTATTCTCCAAGTATCATTCAAGCTAAAACTATTTTTTAATTTATCCAATTTATCTAACGATTTTAATTTTAAGGTATTTAGGCCGCCCATTTTATCTATCTCTGGATTTTGTACTATGTTCCAATCTCCACCTATTATAAGCATGTCTTCACTATTTATATTGTTCTCATTGAGACATTTTTCAAGCTCATCATAAAATAATAATTGTTCCGCTTCTATATTAGGTGCATATATACTTGCAAAATTAATATTTTCTTCCATAATGTCGCAATTAACTAGTACAATCCTACCATCTTGGTGGCATTTTGAGAACTTAATACTGACGTCCAAATCCCTCCTGAACATAATCATTGTGCCTTTACTGTTACTACTTCCATGAGACATTATTATTTTACCTCCCCATTCATTCTGCCATTTTATTTCACAATCTACTTCACTATGTGTTTCTTGTATAAAGATAACATCAAAGTGTTGTCGCCTTAACCAATTAAACAATGAAACTCTTCTTTTAGCATCTCTTAGGCCTCTAACATTAATTGAAACTATTTTAAAGTCATTTAAATTTTTTATCATTTTTAAAATAGGTGTCTTTCATTTCATGAACCATAATACGTCCCCACTCATTCATAAGTATATATGCTTTTAAAAAAAGGAAAAATGAATATATACAATGAACAATGAAAACACATTTATGATACTTGCCAACGGTATGTGTCGTCATGGAACCTTATTTCCAACACATACACTATGATTGATGACGAAAAAAAAGAAGAAAAAAAAAGAAAAGAAAAAATAGCAGAAAAAAGGGCTAAAAAAAACCCTGTTTCTTTCAATATATCACTATGAACCTTCCAACATAAACTACAAATTTAATTTATCTACATAAATCTTAATTGACACACTCATCTATATTACTTGGTAATACTAAAATAAGTGACAGTTATACATCAAGAATATTCACTTCACTCACTGTCATGCAGGCAAAATATGGTATATATATATTTATTCCTTAAAACAAAAACACCATTACTGAGAATTTCATGGGTGCGTGTACCCATGTAACTTCTTATTGTTCTCTATAAAAGAAGAGTAATGATCAGCTCTATACTAGATTCATAAAAAATATTTTGGATAGAAATACCATTTATACATACAATTCATACCATTCAAATACCATTCCTTATATGTGCCCACGCCTTAATTTACTCCATAAGTACAACCCATCACACTAGGTTACTCTCCTGCAACTAAAGTGATACACTTGTGCGTACATACACCCTCCCTTCTATAAATATATGTCCACAAACCTATATATAAAAAACAAAAACACGCTTTTCATCATGTGCCTGCTGCACCCATAATACCAATATTATGCCTAATAATTAAGTTGTGTTTACACAAGCACTCATTAATATGTCTGAATTTACACTCATACGGTCTAACCCCGGGGTCTTACCATATACATACTCTCTTTTACATATATAATCATTTACTGCATATCCAATTTAAATATTCTATTAGAGATAGTGTAAGATTGCACACACTAAGGGTCCTATGCATATTGTTATTACCCCTCATGTCTACTTGCATAAACTATATGTGGGTCGATTCACATACATTAATTCCCTTTAATTCATAAACCTTATCATGTTTACATGCATACACTAAATCCAAATGTGGGTCAATTCACATGCATTAAGTCACTGCAGTATGACCTATGTATATGAACCTTTTTTTGTACTGAGCGCTACTTACTAACTGTATGCCAAATGTTTTGACAAACTCCTTAATACTATGCATATGACCTATAATACTGTTCAATGTGTTTTATATGATTGAGATGCATAGCATACAGCAATTAATATGTGCA
>JAGTTF010004631.1:0-18778 GCA_019095985.1 Streblospio benedicti | reverse complement strand
TCAGGCCTTTTTAGGCCTTGGAGGATGGGGGTTTTAAATATGTTGAGGTTAACTTTTGTTGAAACCCCCCAAATTTTGTCTGCATATGGTTGGACGAAAAATTTTAGAAAGAACCCCTTATTTTGGTTAGACTTTTAGGGTACTTTGAATGGTTTATTTTTTTTTGGTTAAATCAGGGGGAAATATTTGAGAAATTTTTTTCCCCACCCCCAACCTTTATCTGTTCATGATACCCAAAGGGGCAAAAAGTCTGTTGTAGTTGAGTATTGGGGCCCCTTTTTCCGGTTTCCCTTTTTGGGTCACTTTCCTCCCTTTGGCAAAGCCATGCCGCTTTTTACCTCGGGAAGTATGCGGGGTTGGCAAATATTCTTCGGTTAACTTTTTTTTCCTCCCAACCCTTTTTTGCTCCCATGTGAGTAAAAAAGGACTTTGGGGGGTATTCGCCCCTTACTTTTGTTGGTTAGCCCCCCTTTTTGGGTTTTTCCCCAAGCCGAAACGCCATCTGTAGTTTGACCCTGCGTTGGGGGGTTGGTTTTAAAATGTTTTCATTTTTTGCTACCTCCCCCTCATTACTCTGGTGAGGGCCCCAATAGGCAAAACTACTTCTTGTTGGGGGAACCCCCTTACTTGTTTCGGGTTGAGCCCTTTGGGGGACTTTCCCCTGTGTATACGCTCGTATTTGGTCGGGCAAATGGGGGGTTTAGTATGACTGAGTGCTGGAATAGTCTGCACAGGGAACGGAGTTCTATGAGTATATAACCCAATGTATTCTTGTAATCTGGGCTGGAAATAAATATTAGAAATCATTCTTGAGTCTTTACACTTCCACCGCATGACATTCTGGTGGAGATTTCAGGATTGAATTCGTAATATAATCTGTTTTATATTTTCAGACCTTTCACCAGTCAGCAGGCGTTTGATTCATGAACACCTCAACCCCTGCTAAAACAGACTCGACTTCCAGACCACCGTCGCCACAGGAGTCACCACTTGATAGCGGTTTTGCTTCACGTGGTCCCGTCCTTCTAACGGGCCTGACTTTTTCAGAAGACGACAGTGAAATCGTTTTTAAACATCCTCACGACGACCGTCCATCAGACAACAACACCACTATTGTCAACATGGGAGAAATTGCGGATTTAAAAGCCGCCAACGCGCAGCTACAGCGCGATATGGCTCAGTTGAAAGCCAGCCTCAACGACATGGCCAGCCTCAACGACATGATGGCAGATTTGCGCCGACAGGTGTCAGACGCTAACAAACGTGTGGCAGATCTGAGTGTATCGGCAGCCCCTGATCTCGACAAGTTGTGTGACAAGTTGTCAGAATTGACCACCTCTATGCAGCAACGTCCAGAGCAGCCACGCCCGTCCACACACCGAGGGCCTTCAGTCACTTTGCCCCGTTTCGACGGTTCGGTATACTCTTCATTTGAGAAGTGGCAACGCGACCTCGAAATTTATTTTGATTACTTTAACTGGTCTCGCGATGACCCCCAACGCACTAATGCTATCCCCACTATCTTGGATGGCATGGCAAGGGTCCGTTATTTCGAACTCACCGCGACACAGCGCGGTAATTACACGACAGTAATGACAGAACTCGGCAACAGTTTTTCTATGGCTCAGAAAAATTTGTCATTTCGCCGCAATTACATTCGCCGGAAGCAGAAAAATTCCGAGTCAGTACGCGAGTTCAGCGCTGATATCTTGCAGCGATTTGCGGAATGCAACCCATCTCTCGAGACTCAGGTTGACACATACTGTTCCATGCTGTTACCAGAGATAGCAGCAGAGATACAGGATGATAATTACACAGACATACGCTCCCTCGTTAGCAGCGCCGAGCGCGCAGAACATCGGCTTCATCTCCGACGCCAAGCTCGCGAGTCTATCAACCCAGTGTCATTCCGCCCACGGCGCGATGATTCCCGCGGCAGACAACGCTACCCAAGGCAAGACAGTAGATACCGTAGCTCATCTCGCAGTGGCTATAGTTCACGTTACGGTTCACGCAGCAGGTCCCGCTACGACCGCTCTCGGTCGAGGTCTCGTGGACGCGTTTATAGCAGCCCACCACCCGGTGAAAACAGGCGCTATTCAGAAAGACAGAACAGCCCACCACCCACTGACCGCAGACACTATTCAGACAATCATAGCAGCCCACCACCCACTGACCGCAGACGCCATTCAGACAACCCTCGTAATCAAGGCAATCTGCGCCCCCCCAATTCACGTTTCAGCAGTAAATCCCGCGAACGCAGCAGCTCCCGCTCGCGCCAAGTAAATGAGATGAATGTGGTGAATTGTCCACCTCAGGATTTAAACTGCTAAGCGCGCCACATGTTTCACCCACCACTAATCATTCATCATCCCCATTCCCATCATTTCAATCCATTAACAATAGTCGATTCATGGACGTCCGCTTGTATCATGATTCAGTGGTGATGTTACATTTTAAAGCGACCAACCGTAGTGTTGGCGCGCTTGTAGACACAGGAGCCGCGATTTCCTGCTGCGCCCTATCTCTCCTCCGTCGCTTACTACCTACTTACAAATCACAGATGCTTCCCACTGATAAATGTTTCTCCACGGCAGACGGCAAGTCTTTCACGCCCGTTGGTATGATCACTCTTCATTTCACCATTGGTTCGCTGACTTTAGATGAGAAATTTTATGTTTTTCCACAGCTGAATCGCTCGCTAATACTAGGTCGCACCTTTCTCCATAATTCACACGCTGTGCTGGATTTCAACAAGCATGTGCTGTCTATAGACGCCTCATACAAACTTCACGCCATTGAACACATTCCAATAGAGCCTCATTCGTCATATCTAATCAAAGCTCGTATCACTGACCGTCATGCACGGACTGATCTTCCCAGCGGCCTCCTCGGCGTATCTCACAGGCCCCATGGCGCCGTGGATCACATATCATCCAGCCCCGCTGCTGTAGTCGTCTCCGACAATACAGTTCCGTTTGTAATACACAATACATCTGACAATATGCTGTTTATTCGCCCGGGTCAACATTTGGGCGTTTTCACACCAGTGAGTCCCGGGGAATGTGACGACGTTTGCGTCGTCGGAGCGCCATGTAGCACCCAGCAAGAACACACGTCTTCACGGGCACCCCCCGCCCCCCCTCGGATTTCCACCTACGACGATTTTGATTTGTCACAAGCAGAATGCACCGAGCCAGAGCGTGAGGACTTTCTTCGCATGCTTCTCCGCAATCAACACGCTTTCATGGATCAACAAAAGAATCTGGGCTTTTGTGATGTAGTAAAACACAAAATTATAATGCGCCCGGACGCTGAATACAAAGATTGCCAATCGTTCAGGTTCCCGCCTGAAATTCGGAAACAAATCGACGAGCAGATCACATATTTATTAGATCAGGGTGTTATAGAACAAAACAAGGACGTGTTGTATGCCAGCCCTCTGCTTGCCATTCGCAAGCATTGCAAAAAGTCACAGAAACATATGGCAAAACCGCTTTCACCCGAGTACAGATTATGTGTGGATCTGAGATCGCTTAATAGTCAATCATTATTTTTAAAATATTCCATGCCTAATTTCAACAACTTTGTGGACATACTGAGCGATAATAGACCCAAGTTCTATAGCACGTTAGATTTGGCCAGCGGGTTTTTCCAGCTTGCCCTACATGAAGATTCAAGGCCCATGGCGGGTTTCCATTGGAATGGATCGACCTTCCGGTTCAAAACGACCGCCCAAGGCCTCCACGGGGCGCCGGCTTCATTTTCTAAGGCTTTGTCTATAGTTCTCAAAGATTATTTGAACAAATCTGTTTTGGTTTACATAGACGATTGCCTCATTTTCTCGAACACATTCGAGCAGCACCTAATTGACGTGGAAAACGTACTGAAGGCGTTGCACAGTGCAAACTTGAAGATTTCACAAAGCAAGTGTTGTTTTGCCAGGCGCTCGGTCAAATATCTCGGTCACGAGATATGTCAAGACGGCATCACCCCGTCTGCTGATCACATTTCAGCTTTAACCAGCTATCCTCAGCCAAAACACAACGACAGGAGGTCCCTAAAAGGATTTTTGGGCGTTTGCAATTACTTCGCCCCGTTTTTACCTAACAAGTCAAAATTAGTACGACCTCTCCAGAAACTTACCCTGCCTAAAACCGAATGGGCCTGGTCGGACGAGTGTCAGCGGTCTTTCGACACCCTAAAACAGCTCATGGGTCAGAGCCCTTTTCTCCATTTTGCCAACTATGACAAGCCTTTCTTCGTCATGACCGATGCATCATCGTACAGTTTGGGTGCAGGAATTTTCAACAAAGACGGAAATGGTCGTCTTCTCCCCCTCGCCTTCACCGGCCGTGGTCTCAGTGAATCAGAATGCAAGAGACCAGTTTATGAGCTAGAGATACAAGCAGTTGTACATGCGTTTGAAAAGTTCCGTCATTTCCTTCTAGGCAGACGCTTCACGTTGTATTGTGACAACAACAGTCTCGTCCAGCTGCTGCAGAGAAACAAGTCAGAGCGTCAGCTTAGCCCTAAAGTTGATCGCTGGATTTTGTTCATATGTAATTTCGATTTTGAAGTTGTCCACATTGGCACAAAATCGAATTTTCTGGCCGACGCGCTCAGTCGTAGGTCCTATGATGCCCCATCACCACAAGACTCGTCTTATCCTAATTTGGATTCATTCCCGTACTCCCCTGGCATCGATGTCGTCACAAGAAGCGCTGCACGCGCCGCGGGAGACAGCCGCCGACGACCCGTGCAATTCCCACTCAATGTCAAGCTCTGACGCCGAGAGTCACAAACCAGCACAAACCTGTTCACAAACGCCAAGGACACAGCACAATGCCCAGCTCTCTGGTTTTCATCCATCATGCAGTATCGCACACCCTACCGACCTCACATCAGAGCCCTGTTTACAAGCGCCAAGGACGCTGATCAATGACCAGCGCTCTGGTTTTCGGCCATCAAACGGTAGCACATGCCCCGCTGACCCCACACCAGGACACGCTGTGGCAGCCGGCACTGATAGCGCCAGCCATGACAAATTGACTTCTGATAAAGTTGATTCAACTCACAACACACAGGACCACAACGAGGACATTCAATTTACTACCACTCATTCTGACAAATGGGCATTTGATAACAATTGCGCTACGAATGCCACGACCGCCCATATCAAAGGTCTGGACTCCGCCACAATAGCCGCCAAACAAAGGGAATATGGCCCCTTTCTTGACCTCATAAAGTATTTGCGAAACAACCAGACACCCACTACAAAGAAACGCTACAATTACTGTGTATCCCGTGAAAATACACATGGTCTGTACGGCCCACATCAATTGTTAGTGGTTCACCAGACTAACAGAGACGGGACACCTGGAGTGCGGGTTCTAATTCCCCCTGACATGCGTAACACGTTGGTTCAATTATACCACGACAAGCTGCTACATCACTCTGGCATGTTTAAAACCATAAGCAAAATTCGTGAGCTTTATGTGTGGCCTGGTTTAGACAGCGACGTCACACGGTATATTAGCAACTGTGAAACTTGCCTGTTGACAAAGTCTTCCCTCAACCCACAACGTACCCAAAGATGTGTAATCAGCCCCCCGTCCAAACCTTTCGAGTGCATAATTATCGACCACATCGGGAGTTTCGAATTGTCTCCTTGTCGTCACAGGTTCATTTTATCCATTGTTGATTTACTCTCTTCTTATGTAATTGCTGTACCTTTAAAATCTGCGTCCGCTGAGGACACGAGTCAAGCTTTATACGACCACGTCTTCTCCATTTTCGGTTTTGCTAGAACTATCATAAGTGACAATGGGCCAGCCTTTGTCAGCAAAGTGTACGCTCAAATGTCCGACAAATTTGGCATCAAACTGTCGTTCGCCTCCTGTTTTCACCCCAGGTCCACTGCGAAAGTCGAACGTCAAAACCAGAACATTCTTAACCTTCTTAAATGTCTCACCAAGGACCAGCCTGACCAATGGCCCAAATTTCTAACGACAGCTTGTAACGTGATCAACAATACACCCAATTCCATCTCCAAGATTACGCCTTCCCAAGTTGTTTTTGGCCGCGACACCAGCTGCTTGGTAGACATCGACTGGAATAGAGACGAACGACCACTTTCCTCCTTCATTGAAGAAATGAAGTCGATTCAAACTTGGGCAATAGCTCAAGCCCGCTCTTTGAAGCGAGCCTACGATGAAAGGGAACAAGCAAAACACAATGCTAACAAGCAGCCCTCCCGAATGCCAGAAAATGCAACAGTGTACTGGCGAAAGCCTTCGCTACCAGACCCCAAAGCCAATAAAAAGCTGCAAACACCTATCAAGAAATGGCAAGCCTTTGACATACGTAATCAAAGCTGCCGCCTTCGGGACCCAGTCACAAACGATGTATACAAACACAGAGTCACACTCTCCCAGTTGGTTTTCCCATCCAAACACGATGACAACGTTCGCTTGTTAAATGCCTCTGCTCCTTCTTGTTCACAATAATTCGCCTTGAACCCCCCCCCCCCATTTTTTTTTTTGCAGAGTTACCACGCTAGGTTAAATCCTCGGAATCGAAAAGGCTCTGTCTGCGCTGTGCTGTCGTCAGGATAGCAAGTCCATGGACGCGTTACGGCGCCATGCCCAGCCTCTGACTGTCCTGACGCCCAGCGAGCAACCCCGGTTACCAAGGCAGCCATAGGCGTGCACAGTAACTCGCTTTAACTCACGAGCAAAACCCCGATCCCACTACATAATCATGTCGAAGAAACACAACATTAGATACAATAGCGCTCAAACTATTCTATTGTGTTTTGTAATCATAGCTAGGTAAACATTCAGGCTGTTCTACTGTATTTTATACTCATGCCCCACCCCCCTCCCCGGTGTGCCCGGCGCGCGGATTTCCCCTCCTAAACGCAACATGGACACGCTAATTATTGACAGCCGCCAAATTGCCACCACCAGCGCTCAGCGGCGCCGCCACGGTTAGTCTAACCGTCACATCCGGTTCCGCATTCAGGCACGGTTCCGCATGCTGCGGACCACTACATAACGAGTTGCAATTGACATTACAACCACTCTCCGTCTCCAACTTGCTTCCACAACTGCTCACCGCCTGCTGAGAACAATCATACCGACTTCACATCGCCGCTTGAATCAACTGATCACGCTTTTGCATCGCCTGCTGAGAATAATCATACCGACTTCACATCACTGCTTGAATCAACTAACTGATCACGCTTTTGCATCGCTGTGAGTCGCCACTCCATGGCCGAACCAACACCCAACAACTCAAGCATCAACCTGTCTTCCAAATACATCGGCAGCTGCGTAGTATGTAAGACACTCGTCTTTTTCGAAAATAGTGAAGATTTAGTGAATTTCAACATTGATCCATATTGTGACGAAGAGTGTGTTCTTCTAGCCCTTGAAGGCCTATCGTGCACCGACTCTACACCAAACAACTAGTCCACGCAGCACCATATCGCACCCTTCGCCCATATCGTTATCAGACCCTCCCCACAGCGGGCAGCACCGTTTGACGCCAGTTGACGCCTGTCGCACGCGCCACCGCCAATTAGCGACGCCCGCCTCGCACAGCGGGTTACGCCTGATAGTGCCGTCTGTCTAGCACGTGCTCTGCGGGAGGGCACAGGTTCTTTTCAACATGATTCTCCTCGCAATCACCTTGCTGGCTTTCCTCAGCGCCGCCCCCGCCCGCGCGCTGCGTTACGAGCTGCGGGAGAGTGCGGGCTTACTTTTTCGCAATGAAGATAGATCTCTTAGAAAAATTGTTGGACACGAAAATGCTGAATTTGCGGTAAAGATACCTGCTTTCCACGAATTGTCGTCTTTAGTCAACCACACGACTGATGCCCATTATTGCCACACCTTCCGGTCATTCGAACGCGAATGCCGATATGTTCACACTTCACTTCGTCTGGAGAACAGCCACGTTTCACGATTGATTGCTGCCTACAATCGAGAGGTAGCTTTTCTGGTTGACGATCTAGCCATGCTACACATAAAGCCCAACAGCAAGCGGGCATTGTTGGACATCTCGTATCTTCTGTCCAGCTTATTCGGCGTAGCCAGTTCCCACGACATCAGGAAAATGGAACAATATATACGCACAACGTTACTCAATTCTCACAAGAATCAGAAGGACATAACCTCTGTTTTTGACTACCTATCCAAATTTCGCAACGCCACATCGTCAAATTTCAAAAACTTGCGGGCTCACATAAATAACACTAACGCCGCTTTGTCCGTGACCTTGACTCGGCTGGACACCATCACCGAGCGTGTTACGGCCATCTTTGGTCATTTTGACAACATCCAAGACGATTTAAACGTTATCAGAGCTCTTGATCAGGTCGTAATGACCGCACACCGACAGTCCCAGCAGTCTGCTCTCATCGCTGACGCCTTGCACGACATACGGGTCTTCAGAGGTCAAATAAATCTACTACACGCCGGCAAACTACCCAGTGATCTGGTCACGCCTGATATTTTGAAGAGAGTCATTTCTTCGTTGCGACCCCGCCTAGTTAAGCGCAATCTACAAGCCCTGCCAGTGGAGCCAAATTGGAATTATTATTACGACACTGCGCACGCAATAGCTTACAAATTTGGCGACACTGTTTTGGTGTCCATCAAAGTCCCTCTACTGCGAGCTAATCATGTTTTTGACATGTACAAAATTTTAGCGTATCCAGTCCCGTTTCACTCGACTTCTTTCGCAAGCATCAACCGCAGTTCCACCCTCCACACCACCGACGATTATATGGTAATCACGCGAGACAGGGACCAATATGGGTTTCTAAACTCCCACGAGTATCAGCTTTGCAAAGAAAATGATTTCGTGTGTCCGTACCCCCACATAATGTACAATCAAAAGGCGGATCATTGCTTATATCAACTTCTAGTCAACAATCGTATAACACCAGCCTGCAGCTTTACTCATTCTGTCTCGCCCCCGGACTCTGATGTGATTCAGGTGGATGACTCGGCGTTCCTACTGGTTAATGTGCCATCTCCAATTCGTGTCGAGTGCGTGGATAAACCGGACACATTCCGGGCTATAAACAAACATGCGATCTTACATTTACCCTGCGACTGCGGTTTGTCCACCGATTTATTCACGATGCGGTCCCATTATGCCGACTGCTCCCAAGACCAGTCCACTATCGATATATCTTACCCCTTGAATGTTGTACAATTGCAACATTTGGATGACAAGGTTATTGCAAATGTTACAAATGCGCGAACAGTTGTTAAAACGCCCCCGCGTCTGCAGGACATCATATCATTGGAGTCCATCTCTCCATCGACGGACGAACACCAAATACCGCTGTTGCCACAACAAGCTAGCTTTTATGATTACGAAACGAACAATTTAGGATCATTCACGCCCCGTTTCGATTCAGGTTTGACAGAATTAGTCATGGCATTTGTAATATTCATATGGAATACTGCTCTCACAATTGGCTTGATTTTCATTTTTATACGTTTTCGTGCCGCCCTAATCATGGGATTGATGGCGAGCAATACCACTACAACCACAGCTTATGTCATCAGGACAGACCCCATGCGGCCCTCAGTTAACCCTGTCGTCAGTGGAATAGCTGATATCGACTCAACCTTGATCGCAATAGGCGTTACTATCTCCCTCTCCGTGGCGCTCGTCGGGTGTATCAGACTAACGACTTACGTTTTGGCCAAATGCCGCCCGCATCGTGGCCAACAAGCGATCTTATATTTGAAAATTTTCAACGCCAATGACGTTTGTTTAATCCGCCTTAAGGACATACCATTAGACAAAGATTTAGTTTACAATCAAGTGCCCACCATGATCTCATATGACGTGTCTTATTCTACATTTTTCCCGCGCGTCACTTTCAGCTGGGATGGGACATTAGCCTTTGCATTCAAGAGCCATTCTAATGCAATCACCGTGCCTGACCTACTCTCTATTTCCTACAAAAACGCTATGACGCTTCATTCTATCAAGGCCAGTAGGCTCACTATGTTTTACAGCTTTGTCATTCAGCCCAACGGATCACGTTTTATAACACCTCTATTGGAAGACATTCGGATGGGTTCAAGATTGGTTCGTCGCGAGGCCAATATTTCAGGAGAACCCCCCACTTCAGTGTAAACAACCTGTGTCAAATTATTGCACAATTCAGACTTACTTTTTTTTTCCACTTTTATTTGCTTTAGTTTTTTTTCAATATCTGCTAATCACCTCTTATTCCATACACACATTTTTGGTGCAACAATGCACATTTATACACTGAAATTGCATCACATATTCAACATTTATCCATCAATTGGGTAATCACATGTCCGTCAAGTCACACCACTATTGGTTTAGTGGTTTCGTCTGCCACGTTCGCGCCGCATATCCCTCCCGCCGCGCTGGCGACGCGTGGGCTCTTGTCTTGCAGGCCTCCTTCTTCGCCCGGATCCACGAGGCGCTGCGAGGCAGAGTGCACATCCGCAAGATCTGCAATCATGCAGCCTGCATCCTCTATGCACTCGCCGAAACCATCGCAGGACCCGCTCAACGGGACAACCCCATCTGGCCGCCAGCATATCAGCTGCGGCGTGGCCGAACTGATGTAGATGTAGGTCTCTTCGATGCACGCGATCTGCAAATTGTTCAACATGGCGTCAACACCGGTTGGCGAATATTTGTTTATATAACTTCGAATTTATTATTTTTTTTCTTCCTCTCGTTATTAGTTCGTTCTATTACATTCATGCAATCAAGTATATGTATAATGACATGTACCTGCACGGGGCAGTCTTGACATTCTGGCATCCAGTGGGGTGCCTTCCAGTCGCTGCGTCCTCGCCGCTGTTTCCTCGCGGACGATCTCGATCGTACGCGGAATCACTTCCGGCCCCGAGACTGGCGACGGAATACGTTCACTGGCCCGTAGGATAAGATCATCGGCAGTCGCATCATCAACAGCTCTGACGCTGGGGTCGTTCATCACTCTGCAAATAACGTATGCTCACTATTGTTTCGCCCATTTGAATCACTGCACTTACGACTGTGAGCATGCTGACATAGTGCTACACTTCTAATGGTGCCAAACCGGCTGTAATATAAATGACACATCTTATAGGTGAGCCTTTGAAAATGACCGGGCTTTCGACAAGCTCATCACATTTGGCCTTGTCACCATTTGTGATTGGAATGCTTACATTTGCTATGGTATAGACATATATATATATTTTACCTGAATTGGGTATCCCCGTCTTCGTCAGTACTCTCACGGCCGCTTTCTCCACCGCTGCTATTTTCGCGGTTGCTGCCACTGCCACTTTCGTCGTTAGTCGCATCTCCAGACCTCCCGTCATCAACCTCGCCATCGCTTTCAGTGGCCTCCACCGGCGACTCCGCTCTGTCTGCCGGTGCGGGCGAAGAACCCAGGTATATCACGTCGTCATCACTATCATCGCTCGTCACGCCGCTAGTGACAGTCCGGTCTTGAACTAGGACAGAAGCTGCGACTCCGCTTATCCTCACGTTGTCACCATATCCCGCCTGGTTCACCCTTTGAACAACGTATGCAGCACAATCCTCGACTAAGGCCGTCGGGACGCCATCAAAGTTAATAGAGGTTATTCTAGCAATGTCGCCAGCCATGGTTGTATTCTCAGTGTTTGCACTAGACGTACTGTTCGTGTCCAGTCCATGCACCCGATATCCACATGCCAAGCGCCTCCCAACGATGTCCAAGCGACCAATCTGCTGGCCCCAGCCCTAATCATCATCAAGTCCGTTGAACAGGATCCAGGTGCCTAACACGATGACCCCGACTCGCCATGAGCAATGGAACCCTCATGGAGTAAAATGACAGACGTGTTCCAGACGTGTCAACTTCTCTCACCTGCCACAAGCAACGACTCGTCTAAATAGTGTTTAAAGACAATTATGATATCAAACCGTTTTTTTTGGGATATTATTTGTTTTCACAATAACAATAGACACATGAACAATTGAGGAGTGATTATTGAGTTCTTGTTACAGTGTTAGTTGATGTGTGCGTTTATTCTCAATGTATATATGTGTTTTATGAAATCGCTGCATTGAATTTATTCCATTAATGTTCTACCAATGATTGCTTACGTTTGATTTCCATGTTTCGTGTGTAAATATATTGCGGATTACCGCATTCAAATATTATGTTCTGTATATGATTGCTATTTACTATTCACTATTTACCATTTATATTTGTTTAGTCTTGTAATCATTTAGTATTACTTACTCCATAGTATTTGTTTCGTATTGAATGTATGCATTATTGTATTACCGTATTCCTGTGCATAGGCGCACGTCGCCGTTCTCTTTTGATCTATTCACTTCACATCTGGTTTATGTAATTTACTGGTTCTAATTTTGAGCCGCCTTTTTCAATGCGTCAAAATTATGCCCCAGAGGGGGGAAGGATGACATGAAGTGATATAACATTTCCACTGATCTAGCACTCAGCATACACGGTAACCTACTACAGTCTACTAGTATGACTGAGTGCTGGAATAGTCTGCACAGGGAACGGAGTTCTATGAGTATATAACCCAATGTATTCTTGTAATCTGGGCTGGAAATAAATATTAGAAATCATTCTTTCAAAAGCATTTTTAAATTAAATGAATCAAAGACAGAGGGACTGGTTAAGGAAGATTTGTTTATACAACAGTTCAATCCAAAATTGAATAAAGTATCACTTTGATTTAATAATAATAAAAAAAATATATTTGATTGAGAAAACACGCATACATTATGTTTTCTTTTTATTATATAGAGGAGTCTAAATAATGACTTATGAAATGTAATGATTTATAAATAGTTAATCTCTGTATTGATATTGTATATTAATGTTCTAATCATTTGTATTTTGCAACAATTTTAGATAGTGTACCCTTATTTTCATATGTAAATTAACATTACTTCTTTCAATACTTGTAATGTATATATATTGTTTCAATATTTGCATTCCTTGATAAGACAGCTTAGGTCGAAATGTACATTTGGAATAAACAAAATTTATTTACTTTTATCTGCAAATTGAAATTTCTTATTCATTTTATATATATATATATATATGTAACTTTTATTCATTTAAACTTGATAACCTCAATTTGGAGAAAAGAACACGCTGTTTTTTCAAAAAACTAAAATTATACACTGTAAAGTGACGGAATAATCAGTTGTTTTAGAATCCCTAAAAATGGTGTATTTAATTTGAAAATAAAAATCAATTTTGTAACATATCTAATCTCTTTTTCTACCTAATATTGGAGTTAGATATATATGCGTAAAATTTGAAGTCACTTGTGGTATGTATAAAAAGATAAGACTAGACGATGTTCAATCTCAAGAGAACCTTTCATCGAGCTTGAAGAAGAGGAAGATGAAATATCTGATGTTCACTGAATTTGACTGGACAAAGTGGAATTAATGAAAACTATAGTCGTGATACTCAAGAGTTTGAATTATTAGAGCATTCAAGTTGAACAGCAGTAAGGACAATAATAAGTCAATGTATATATATTTTAAATAAAAAGATCACTTTGAACGACTATTTTTATTCATTTATTAAATATATCATTAATATTAATCTTCTACACATAATTTGCTAACCAATTTTTGTGTTATCGTGAACTGTAAAAACATTTAAATATGATTTTGATATAGTCAATTTGCTATGACCAAAGTTGAGTTAATTCACATAAAATTCGTACACAGTCAAATGATCTGTATTACATACTATAATCTACATAAAAAACATTATGCATGTATCAACCAATCAAAAAATTAAACATTTCCATTTAAATCATCGATATTATATCAATTCATCTCATATGTGGAAGAAAGAGGTCCATGGTAATAATATAAACCCATTACATGGCAAACTATGTACGTATAGTAAAATTAAGCAAAACTTTTGTTATGAAAATTATTTAGATGATGTTAAAAAATAGAGATGATCGATCTGTTGTTACTAAATTAAGAATCAGTTATTTATTGAAAGAGGACGATATATTAGGCCACCTCTTGACCGAATGAGAGAATTTGCTCTCACTGTCTTATAAATAAAAAGGCACACATTGAGGATGAGTTCCATGCTTTAATAGTCTGTCCTAAATATTGTGAAAAAAGAAAAGTAATTTTTAACTCAGTTGAATATATATGTCCTAATTTTAAAGATTTGGATGATTATGAAAAAATTTATATTTATTATGTCAGCTGAAGGTCAAATAAGTCTCTGGTTAGTCAACTTTGTAAACATGTTATTTTATATGACAAAGAAAATTGACATTCATATTACTTGGAGCTCAGTATCTAATATGATGACATTTGGAATAGTTGATGTACTATATTTTTATATAAAATAAGCTGTACTATACTATATTAGTGTATAATATAGTACCATGCATAAGTAACATAATCCCATAATTAGTTTAGTGTGATTTGTAATTTTGTATATATGTTTAATTCTTGTTGTGTAGGTTTATTTTTGGTAGTACTGATAGATTTAATGTAAATCTAAGGTGAAAATAAACTCATTCTTATTCTTATCTATATATAAATACGCTAAGGGTTTTCAAACTTACACGCATCACGCAATATTGGCTGGGCGGAGACGGCTCGCCTTTGGACTCAAATCTATCTCACGTACCTTCTGTCTTGCAACGCAGCATTCATTTCCCTTTCCTGTCTGGTTTTCGTGTATTTCAAGATTTATTTCAAAATCGGTAACAAATTGCCATCCAAACGTCCTTTGCCCTTGGCCTTGGAAGTACTGCAGCATGGAAGCTGGTGCTCACGTGACTTTATACCAGCAAGCACCTGCCTCATAGTATTTGTTGCATATTGATTTAGCGTCACGTAGAACGTCTGGCGTTCCACCAACTTCCAAGCAGGGAAACATAACGTCCTCTGGCTTTCAGTGAGACGGACTTTGATTGTGTAGATCTTTTTGTAAGCATATCAAACAGTGTAGGTTCTATTTTGTGAATTTCTTGGGTTGTATGGCTGTGGGTGGTGTCTGAACATGTTTGGGTGCAGTCAGAATGGGCGTGAGTATTGGTAGAACTGTGTGCTGTTAACGGTGACATATTTTGTAATGATTATATCCTGCAATCAGGTGTGTAGATCTACTAGGTAGTGTCAAGACTGATGTGTATCCAGTTCAGGGGCTGGTGGAGGTAGAACAGTGGTGGGTGCTGTCAGACGATGGGCTGATATGCCACGACAGTGCAGATGCTGCAGACCAGTATTATACAATTTTTGTTCTTAAATATAGTAGCGGGTACATGGGTATTGGCGGTTTTACTTCAAAGAAATAAGGCATATGCATATATTTCCTGTAACTGATTTGTCGTCCTCACGGGTACGCATTGACTTTCAAGGAGCATTTTCCTACATGTGGCTGTTGTATTGTAGCAAAGCGGAAGGCAAGCAAGTTTAAACAAGGGAAAAGGTGGGAAGTTGCACAAAAAAGATATGCATTAAATTGGGCTAATATTATTTATTTGTTGTACTCCCTGAACCTATAATGTTGCCAAGTACTCCTGCCCGTGATATTGCCCGTGATTTTCACGGGGTCTTGCTAGTTCTAATAATTACACATTTGATTATATATTAACACATCATATATTGACAATCTGTTTCATATTTGTCCATACATCAATTATTCACCCTTTTTAAAAAAAATAATACTAAGGGATTGTTCACAAATTACGTCAGCTAGCAGGGGGTCAGCGAAAGCTGACGACAGCTGACAAGGGGGGTTACCACAGGCTGACGTCAGCTTTTATCCCAATTTACTAAAACAGCATTTGAAAAATATACAAAATTCCAGGGAAATAAAAATAAAAATAAAAAACTGTAGACGCTAGCTACAACTGCTGCAACTTCTAGAAAAAAGAGTGCATTATGCACAAAAAAAAAAAGTGATACAGTAAAAGGTAAAATTGTCGAGGCAGTTGAGAGTTCGCGGGAATCTCTCTGCCTGCATGCTGTTGAGGTTGGACCTGTCAAGGTGGATGTGTAATACTACACATAATGTAATACTACACATCCACTATGACAGGCCCAACCTCAACCTTGACACAGGCACAGAGATTCCCGTGAACCTGTTCCAACTTGCATTGCATGACCTACATGGTCGTGTTAAACTGAGATTCAGCAGCCAGTAGGTCTGTTGACGCTCATGATACATGAGAAAAACGTCTGCAAGTCAAATAAAAAATGTTTCTGAGAACAAAAGTATTTGATCTTGTCTTTACCAGAACCCAGTAGTAGCTTCCTTTTAAGGATCATTTTCTTATTTTTTCATTCACTCTCTGCATGTTTCAATTTAAGTGCATCATGAGCACTGACAAATTGATAAAATAATCATATGAAAAAAAGCAATTTAAAATAATTATTCAGATGACCTGGACAAGCGAATAAAATGCTGATGTCAGCCGCTGGGGGGGGGCCATTGAAAGCCGATTGAAAAGCTGACGAGGGGGGTAAAATGGTCAAATTTTTTTGGCTGACATAATTTGTGAACGATCCCTAAAATAATAAAATAATGACAAGGATTACATCTTTTTTTCGCTACCATTAAATTTGTGCTGAATGAAAATGTGTTTTCGCTATACACGACATAGTGAAACCAATTCACTGCTTCAAACCCGTATGAAACGACTTTTACGACATCCAATATCCGGCGACAGGGATCGTTTGATTATTTTTGATGAATGTGAAGCTATTCGAATGAAATCTGTGAAAGATTATTGACAATCTGTCGCATAAATTCTGTTTCATTCATTATAAAGACTATCATCGTTGTCTTCCCATTCTTTCATTTTTTATATATTTGTTTCATATTAGTCGTTTTTCGGAATAAATTGAAACAATACTTTCAAACTCAATCCTGGCACAGTTATTGCATGCTTAAACATGTCGATATTCAGATTGGTATAAAAATTGAATTGATTATCATTCGCTTTAAGAAAACGGCTTTACGTTGCTAATGTTGTAATCAATAAGAAATCACTCATAGTAGACATTCTTTTTTTTCATCTATAATTGCTGACAAAGTAGGTAATCATCGCCAGAGACAGGCTATTGGGTTTTTGTTGCACAATTAGTTTCATGCCGACTACATCGTTTAGCATTTGTAAATACTTTTTGACAATATTTACACTTAAACGCTTTTGCAATATCGTTTCAAATTTTTTATGTAACTAAATGATTATTGCATTCATCTAAATATAAAGTATGCGGAAACTTGTTCCTGCTTGCTTACATACAATGTTTTGGTAATAATCATTTTATTGTTATTTGTGTATTCGCTTTGAAATACTTGAATGTTGACCTAAAATCATTGTTCTAAGGCTGGTAAATCATCGAACGCCACTCCTTTATATGTTTTGATATTAACGTTTTTCCCATAAAATTTCCTAGCCAGTTTGAAACATTTTTTTAATTCAAGATGATAAGAAAATCTTTTGATGAAGACTGTATCTAATGTATCGCTTGTGAACTAGCAAACATCTGAAGAAACATAAATTATCTGTTATACCAAAATTTCTATTTTTGTCTCGTGTCATTTTTAAAAAACTTCCATTGTTTTTAACACAATCAGTGAGAACTGATTCACCACCAATCACTCCATATGTCGTAGTTGAAGAAGTTGTATTTCTCGTAGATTGATGAAAGCTGGAAGTCAACAGTTGAGAAACATTTGAATTGTTCTTCCATTATATTGTCCATTTCCTCTCTGATCGCTTTAACAAATTCAAAATCTGAATCACTTTCACGCTGAACAATATTCGAATTCCCTTCTCGTCGATGTATTAATATTGTTTAACAAACTGGCTGTAGAGTACAAACATTGATTGCAATGATAACTTGAATCGCAATGTTGTATATGTTCATCTAAAGCAGCTTTTACATACAAAAGAAGTTGAACACATGTGACATACATAATTCGATGTTTACGTTGACAATGACTGTTAAAAATTAATTTTTTGAAAACTTAAGTCGCATTCTTTACAATAAAATGCCGTATTCATTGCGATTTGAGTATAATCAGAATTGATATACTAGTGGTAGCGTCAGTCAGCATCATTTTTAACAAGCTTCCATTGTTTTTAACACAATCAGTGAGAACTGATTCGCCACCAATCACCCATATGACGTAGTTGAAGTAGCTGTATTTCTCATAGATTGACGAAAGCTGGAAATCAACAGTTGAGAAACATTTGCAGTTGTTGAATCTTCCATTATATTGTTCATTTCCTCTAGATTGTATTTTTGAAAAGTCAATATCAGAATCACTGAATCCGTGTGTTCTTTCACACTGAAAAAATATTATGAATCTCTTCTTGATGGCGTGATAATAAGTGTTTAGAGAGTCTCTTTTTTACTGTCTGTAGAGTACAAACAATTGATCACAATGATATCTTAAATCGCAATGTTTTATATGTTCATCTAAAGCTGCTTTACATCCAAAAAGAAGTTGAACACATGTGACATACATAATTCCCATGTTTACGTTGACAATGTCTGTTAAAATTGGATTTTTTTAAAAAACTTAAGTCGCATTCTTTACAATAAAATGCCATATTCATTGCGATTTGAATATAATCAGAATTCCATATACTACTGGTAGCATCAGTCAGCATCATTTTTAACAAGCTTCCATTGTTTTTAACACAATCAGTGAGAACTGATTCGCCGCCAATCACTCCAT
>JAGTTF010004630.1:0-14600 GCA_019095985.1 Streblospio benedicti | reverse complement strand
CCTTGTGCACTGTCACATATGTCATATTGACACCATCATCACGGTGTAATGTGGATACAAGGATCCAATGTTGACCTTTGCCAAAATGGACCCGTTCCGTGTTTTTTAGTAGACGCCAGCTAGAACAAAGTTGAACTTGTTCAAGTTCAACTGTTAAAAGTTGACTAAAACGTTATGGAAATCTTGATTAAACGTACACCATAATTAAATGAGCCACAAATAATATCACAGTGTGATTGTACTGTGCATGTGTTCGTGGTATTGATTTTGTTAATTTGCAGCCGGTATATATATTCATTTTATCATGCTGGCTTTGACTTTGCTGCTTGAGAATATTGAACATCAGTAAAATATCATAAATAGCCTTCTAGAAGGCACAGTTTAATTCGCAGAGTGCCCAAATCACTTTGGTGTCGCCTGATACCTCATAGTTGTGTAAAGTTTGAACAAAATCGGCTTAACGGTTAAAAACTCTAGCTTAACCGTGTATTTGAATGCAGTATTTGCTACAATATTGTCATCAGACTCCACACAGTCAGTCATGTACATTCATTACCCTCACTGATAACATTCTCCTCTCTATCGTCTCAAGTAATCAGAACGGTAGTCATGGGTGGGGGTGGTCTAATATAAGACTAATGCCTAGGGTACATTACGCCGCAAGGGCTGTCTACAGCCAGTCTGGACCAAAAACGCATGGAGATCGTAAAGATCCGTGAGTGTTCAGTGTGACACACCTAGGCTTTTTCTAAGGAAGCGGTGGCCGCAGAAGAAGTTTGGCTTGCCACTGTCGGTGGTCTGACCATAAGGAGAGTGCAGAGACCTTACGCTAATCGTCGTATAATCACCAAGTACAGCATTTGCGTTCTCCATACCATGAATACGTACGAATGCCTTACTTTAGTAATCATATCGGTGCGTTGAGCGTAAGTTATACGCCGAGTACAACTGTCCTTTTGTCACTCTGTGCGGAAAAACGCCGTATTCACTACAGATCTCAACACGCCTTGCGGCGAACATGCCCGCAAGGTGGAATGTGCCCGTCGCTTAGGGGAGAAAACCCATGCAACACACGGCCGCCGTACGGCAAATCTCTCGAGCGGCGATTATAAACCAACAGTGTATTGTCATATTAGTTGCCATATGTCCGTTTTAAGATTCTACTTGATAAATATTTGATACCTGTTTAATGCCCATGCGTCCGTTTGGGTTTTTGCGCCAGAAGAAAAAAAATCAAACGAATGACACGGATGACGCACGGCGCCATGCGGCAGTTGTACGGCATCCCCCGTGTCAAGATGGGATGAAAGTCAAGAGAACAGATAACTACCGTGTCAAACAGACTAAACTTTACTGGATTATGGAGCGAGCGATGATACCAGCCGTCCGTCGCAATGTTATGCTTATGGGAGAATTGCGCAATATATTTTAAACGCACAAAGCTCAATAAACTTTAGACTTCAGCATTCTCACTTACATACATCACAGATAATATATTTTCTCTTTCCTCCCATAGTAAAATTAATTATAAACAATCGCATTTAGTATATTTAATACAACTTGAATCTGTGAAATCGTTGCATGATCCTAAAAGTCTAATGACAATATCAGAAGGCGACGACAGTTGTAAGAGTCATTAGTAAGTATCCGTATACGTAGTAGTAAGTGTCAGTAGATTTTGCTTCCTTAGCCAGCCCTTACTCAAGCTAAAATATGGTGTTTCTATGTATATACTCTACAGAAGTATGCGTTTCCCAACCATATCAATTATGAAAATTCAGTAGCATATTTTTATTACTAAACCTGGGGGTCAAAGTGAGATAGGGCACTGACTTCTTGTACACTTCAGCTCAGCTGACAAAAAACACCACACAGATATGGGATCATATAGCTGTTTTTACATTGTCGTATTGATATAAAAAATTTAATGGAAAAATCTGCAGTAATATGCGATTCCATGCATATACATAAGTCTATGTAACTGTTTGAACTAAAAAGTTAATTTTGAGCATTAATCACTATGCATCGTCATATTCAACACTCACCGTTCGGCGGGAGCTGTCAAATGAATTGGCTATTACTCGATTTTGGCCAAATCGGACTTGTTGCTGTATATATCATTATTCATTATGGTGAAAATAAGAAACTGACAGTCTTCAGAATGTGTATTGTTAATGCAAAAAACAAAAAAAAAACGTTCTGATGAAAATCATATGAGCTACTAAAGGATTATTGTTCTATGTCAACAATGGAAAACTCCGAATTGACTGACTAGACTCACGCCAATTTCTGGTCGGACGAAACGTGTTTCTTAGCATGATCCAGTTACAGCTACATCCCGCAAAAAGAACCCAATTATATTACATTTCTCAAAAGAACTTCCGACCTATATTGCCATCCCAGGTGATTGAGAAATCTGCCGTGTGGCAGAATGTCACTGTTTTAACCCCCATGTAAAATGCATTGGAGCCATTTTTTCACCGTACGGAGCTGCCATACTGCGCTATGGGATTTGCATCCTAAACTAAGACTAAGAATGTTTATTAATGTGTCACACCGCATTACAATTATAACACATTTTCACATATATAAGTAGAAGGTCAAAATCTGACCCATTAAGACACTCACAGATTGCATATAGTTGAACAGATATACAAAAACTAGTAGACATTTGGACATGTACAAAAATGGTATCATAATTGTCCCTAAATTAATAACAATATACCATATAACATAACTACTTAAATATTGATACAAAATTAACAATAGATCATTTGTCTCCTCCTTGAAAGTATTTCATGGCAGGCGTTTGATAAATGTTACACGAAATGTCATCTTTGCAGTCTAGGTGTATTGTTGAATAATTGGAACACTGACAAGTGATAAAAGCCTATGTTTAGAATGTATTGTGATGATGCTACACAAACCGAAAAAGGTCTCGTAAATTGTATGTATGGCAATCTTCATTAGCATTTATGATAATAGCATGCCAATGGATATTTCATACTATTTATCAAACTCTATCCACAATTTTTTAATCCATTTATGCCCGGAGCATGAAATAATTTGAAAGTTTTGATGATAATTGTTTTATATATGTATCAAATAGTCATTAAACATAATTCAACACTTCAATATTTGTATTTGATATTTTAATACGATTTCAAATAGCTAGACACGAGAGGGTTTTTTGTACCACCGTTTTTGTATATTAAGTATAGAAGATAGTATACTAAGTAGAAGTTATTAATATGCCAAAATGATTATTATGGAGGGTAGAAACAACATCGATACCAATTTTAGGTACATTATGATGCTCCAGGCCCCCTGCAACTAAAAAATGTCAAAATAGTGCTTACTTGTGTTAAGCATTTAGAATAATTAAGGCCTCCTACAACACTAACTCACAATCATAAAATTGAAAAACATAATGAAAAGTAAGCCGCAAAGCATGCGGATCTTGACTCCCCAATTGTACAAAAAATACTAGAATTGCCACTGATTTGGCCCTAATTTATGTGCAAAATGTGACTTTTCGCCTTTGCTGATTAAATAAACAGAATGCTAATTGAAACATTACTGATGCTACTTCATATTTATCATACCACCACTTCAAGGCTAAATTGGATTATTATCTTCACTCAACTCTAAAATCAATATGAAAATGAAGGAACATGTCATGTAGACCCACAATGAGACAATACAATGAGACTCATTTGCTAGTAACATTGAAACATGCTATTTCAATGATGCGCAATCATCAGTAAAGAACAATACACAATATTATATTATATCATGTTGCCAGAGTTTATAAAACAATATAATGATTTTACCTAAACCTGTACCCTGTCCTGCATGGCGTCCTCATAACTAAACTTGTCGTCTATATTTGAACGCTATGATATTATTTCTCATTACTGATATATTTCTCACCATCCTCATAAGAATGAATGGTTACCAAGATCACGGTGACTATAGCACATACCACCCAAAGAATATTGCAGATCATAATCATGTATATTATATATAGTATATAAACATGTGTTCTGTATTTAAAAATGTGTATATACTACTTGCATGCTTGTGATTTGATGGAGGCAGTTGTGTAAATAGAAGCGTGAATAACATGTAGTGGGATCGTTCAAGGGCGCAGTCAGCAGGATCCTTATTCAGAAGATAAAAAGAAAAAAAAAAGAGCTCTAACGAGCAGGAATCAACCAAGATCCCAACCAGTGACCTAGATTGGCCATAGAACAACTTCAAAATTTGATTCAAAGTGTTGTCCAGGGTGCCCTTGCAGCTCAAGCGCCAAGTCCACATTCACCCTCCCTCTCCAACACAAAGAGCCAGAGCGACCAATCATTAGAAATAGAAAGCAACGGAAAGTCAGTGGGAATATTTTCTTCATGAGTGGAAAGATTAAAAAGAAGAATGCCAAGCAGTCAAACGCAGAAGAAATCAGGTTAGAATTAAGACATTGCTGTACAATAAACTTAAGGCAAAAATTGTTTGATTTCCTTGGCACCAATATTTATTGATAGCCTCAACGAGCAGCAGTTGTTAGACTATATAAAGACACTAGCTGTGCGCGTGGTAAAATAAGGGTCGCTCATAGAAAGGAATTTTATTCATGGTTCAATCACACGAGAAAACCGCATTAAACATCTGTCGCCAGTTGAGGGAGAAAGGCACAACATTGTCGATTCATGTTTAAATGTTCTAGTGCATTATGCAAACTATCAGGTTAATACTTATTCAGAGTCAATGGTAGAAGACCAAATGGTAATAGGATGTGCTGTGATGATATTCAGAAGAAAGACATTGGCTAAAGACTGTCAGTTACAAACATTTAAAGAAAAGTTTAATTTCATACAAGCACTGAGCATGGCCTTTGAGCAAAAGCAGATGTAAAAAAGCTTTCAATGAATTCCGCTATAGCACTACAGCAATCTGATAGTAGTAAACAAAAAGGTGACCAGAAGAAAACCATACCGAGCAAAGGCTGATCAGATGTGGTAGCAAATCTCATGGAAGGGGGGAGAACTACCACGAGCGAAGCCACTGTCCAGCATGACCAAAAATTTGCCATAATTGTCAAATTGTCGGCCATATGGCTCATGTCTGTCGCGGACGGAAAAGAGATTCCATCAAATCAATGCCCGCACAACAGACCCATCACAATGCCGCAAACGAAAAATGATAATGTCTCACACTTTTTGGAATGACATCACCAGCCCCTTGCAACAGTATACCTCATATGGAGTGTGCAAAAATGGAAAGTTTGAACATGCAAAACCTAAACCCTGCCTATGCTAAAAGTATATGTATCAGTTTTATGTGATGCACTTATGACACTTAAAGGCACCATTGCTACCACTTTAAACGCACCCATTGAAATAAGGTGATGGTTAGTGCATGCATGGACACTGAGCACAAACATGTGCTAGTGGCATTGAAATATTAGGTATATTAAGAATAAGTCAACACCATTTGATTCCAACTTCACATCGAATTATTGGAGTCACTGGAGATGCACTGATGTAATAGGTGTGGTACCATTGAAGATAGAAGCTGAAAACTGTGTTACGCATCAGCTAGTGTATGTGAGCAAATATGTCAGTGGGTTCTTCCTTTCCAAAACATCACAGCATGATTTGGGAATATTACCAAACAATTACCCTCAGCCAGATTCATTTTCAACAAAATTCAATGCATTAGCTCCAACATTGAATGAAGGTGATAGTACTGCTACATGTGGGTGTCTTAAACGCATTTCCCCACCCCCTAGACCAGATAAATGTCCAATTTTACTAAGCATTGAAAATCGTGAAAAAATTGAAAAGTGGTTGCTTGATTATTATGGCTCGAGTACATTCAATGTTTGTGAGCACCAACCATTACCAATGATGTCAGGAAAACCAATGAATATTCACTTTCGTAATGATGCAAAAGCAAAGGCATTCCACAGCCCCATACCTGTCCCAAACCACTGGAAGAAGCAGGTGAAAGCAGACATAGATACGTTCGACTTGGGATTATAGAACCTGTACCCCTAGGCACTCCAACAGTTTGGTGCTCAAGAATGGTTATAGCTGCAAAACATGATGGTACACCACGGCGGACAATAGACTTGCAGCCCCTTAATGCTGCAACATACAGGGAAACACACCACACGCCATCACCTTACAACCAGGCGTCAGTAGTGCCCCCCAATACCTACAAAACAGTAGTTGACGCATGGAATGGATACCACTCCTTACCACTTGCTCCTGATGCACGCGATGCAACTACATTCATTACAGAATGGGGTCGGTTTAGATACCTGAGATCACCGCAAGGGTTCCATGCAGCTGGGGATGCATATACGAAAGCATTCGATGACATAACAACAGATTTCAACAGAAAGACCAAATGTGTTGATGACACCCTGCTCTGGGACTCCGATATTGAGTCAGCATTTTGGCACACTGTAGACTACATCACGTTATGTGGAGTGAATGGTATAATTTTCAACCCAAAGAAATTTCATTTTGCTAAGAGTGAAGTTGATTTTGCCGGATTCACAGTGACGTCTACTGGCATTAAACCAACGCAAAACATGCTATCAGCAATCAAAGACTTTCCTAAGCCGAAAGACATAACGGGGGCGCGATCGTGGTTCGGCCTTGTGAACCAGGTCGCATATGCTTTTTCTATGACTGATGAGATGCTACCATTCAGGGACTTACTCAAACCAGGGACTAAATGGTACTGGGATGATACACTGGACAATCTATTCCTTCAAAGTAAAGATAGAATTGTGAAGATTGTAGAGAATGGCGTTAGGAGTTTTGAGACTGGTCGTGCAACATATCTTGCAACTGATTGGTCAAAGCACGGACTTGGCTTTTTCCTTCTGCAAAAGTACTGCTCCTGCAATGATGAACTGGCCCCAAATTGCTGTAAAGAAGGATGGCAACTGGTGTTTGCAGGCTCACGTTTTACCACACAAACAGAATCAAGGTATGCACCTGTTGAAGGAGAGGCCTTGGCCGTGGTATACGCATTAGAAAAGTGTCGAATGTTCATTTTAGGCTGCCCTGACTTAATTGTTGCAGTTGACCATAAGCCTTTATTGAAGATATTTGGTGACAGACAACTAGAAGACATTAAAAATCCTCGCTTGCTAAACTTAAAGGAAAAAAACTTTGATGTATAGGTTCAAAATTAAACATGTTCCGGGTACATGGCATGTAGGCCCCGATGCATGCTCAAGATACCCAGCAGAATCAACCCTTGCTGGTGCATTATTATCCGTTTTACGAGTACAACCTTGTAGTCAAGAGGAGATTGATAGTTTAGATACGTTGACATATGTCACCACCTCTGTGATATCATCCTTGTCTAGTGGATTAGACATACAAGCCATCACCCTTGAACGAGTAAAAGACTTTGCCAGTTGTGACGAAGAAAGCAGACTTCTTGTTGATACTATTGTTAATGGTTTTCCTGATGACCAGGAAAAACTTCCACACAGCATAACACCATTCTGGAAGTTGAGAGACGACTTGTCATGTATCGATGGCGTGCCTCTTTATATGAACCGTATAATTGTACCAAAAGCTGAAGTATTGGATTGTCTTCATTCAGCCCACCAAGGCGTCGCAGGTATGAAGGCAAGGGCGAGGGTATGTGTATATTGGCCTAGCATGAACTGCGACATAGGGTCAAAACGAGCACAATGTTCTACATGCAACAGAATTGCACCTTCACAACCTTCACAACCTATTATACTTACACCAGCGCCATCATATCCATTTGAATTGGTTGTTGCAGATTTCTTTTCTTTGTATGGTAACAGTTATTTAATCTATGCTGATAGATACACGGGATGGGTAGCAGTAATCTTATGCCAGAAAGGAGAATGCAATGCTTCCAACCTCATGAAACATATGCGCACCTTCTTTCACATCTATGGAGTGCCTGCAGAACTAGCGGCAGATGGTGGACCTCCATTTCCATCCAATGAGTTTCAAACTTTTCTAAAGTCCTGGGGTGTCCGCTATAGACAATCTTCAGCATACTATGCACAATCTAATGGTCGTGCTGAACTTGCTGTTAAAGTCGCAAGAAGAATCCTATATGATAATGTTGGTCCTAGTGGATCACTTAACACAGACCGTATCACACGAGCCCTCTTACAACATAGGAATACGCCACTTCAAGATATTGGTCTTTCCCCTGCTCAGCTCCTGTATGGCAGAAACATGAAAGATTGTCTTCCAACATTGGAAGAGGCCATGCACATACGCCCGGAGTGGAGAATGGTAGCGGAGGATCGTGAGAAAGCACTTGCAAAACGTAACGTACGTAACATGGAGATGTACAACGTGCACACAAAAGAGTTACCACCACTGGACATTGGCGATGAAGTCGCTGTACAAAATCAAACTGGCCCACGACCAACTAGATGGGAAAAGACTGGAGTAATAATGGAGATAGGAAGGAACAGAAACTACCTGGTGAAAATGCATGGCTCTGGCCGTTGTACACTGAGAAATAGACAATTTCTTAGAAAGATTTCTCCTGTTTGTGCTGATAATCATATGCAAATCCATCCAACTGCTATGATAAGAACCAATAGCACAGGACCTGTGGATATCAATGCACCTACTTCCTGCATTCCTTCAAATACTGTATGTGATGGTCAAACCCTAACAGCAAAAGATATGGAAGCACCTACTGTACATAATGACCTTGCAGATAGAAATGAAACTTATACTTGTAATGAGGAACCCCCACCGATTATAGGTGGTTCCACAAACACCCCGATACCAACTAACAATGTGTCAAATGTGCAGGATATGTCAAATGAACTTCGCCGCAGCTCACGTACTCGTCAACCAAGGCAGCTGCTCTCCATGTCCATGCATGGGAAATCCCATGATTATATGTCGACCTCAAATGTGTAACTTGAGGTCGCAGAGGGGGGAGGGAGATGTACAATATTGCAGACTATGAACATGTATATTATATATGTTGCAGAGTATAAACATGTGTTCTGTATTTGTGTGTAGGTACTTGTGTATATACTACTGTATGCTTGTGATTTGGATGGACGGCAGTTGTGTAAATAAAGTCATGTGAATAACATTCATATTACCTTCTACTGGTTTTGCACACATTATTACCATTATCCGGCATTTAACATTTCTTTAAGCAATTTCAATCACTGTAACTAATAATACTAGGTTTATCACATTTATTTTTTACTTACAAATTATTTCTGAACAATCAAATGGTTCGTTCAACTATGATGAATTTCTCTACAGCGATACTAGTCTAAACAGTTCACGGTTGGCTGCATCAAATTCGAGTTTAATGTTTCCTAATCCGGTTCAAATTAAATACTAGTATTAGTAGTATTGGGCATTACATTGTCATAGCTATTATCTACCTGTGTTTCTAAATCTGTGTGATAATCCCGGGGTACTAACGTAAATATAGTTGATTATTTTTTAATGGATAGTTTCAAAATGGCGGACGTTTTCCTACTGTCAGAGGTAAAAATTCACCGGTTCATCAGAGTAATTATCCCCGGCTGATTTTGGATCTCAACCAATCAGAGAACTGTAATCAAAGGTGTGTTCTCGATAGAGTGGTATAACGAAGAAAATGTCATGGTTTGGAGGTCACCATGAATGAATGCAAGTCGTGAATATCCACTACATGAGGGCATGCATTCATACATGGTGACCGACAAACCATGATATATTCATTATAACACGATAAACACTCATTCAGCACATACTATTTGATGAAAAGCCTCAATGAAAATAGCATGGAATTAATCGGGTTCAACGCACAGCAAAGTCTCGCCATTGTGATATTTGTAAACGTCTTACGCATCTCTGTGTAGTATAACAAACGCCATTACAAAATGTTCTAGGTGCTGCTCGTACTTATTATTAAAAATCAATACATGTTTAAATAACAGGGAAGCTCTGATGGAGCGAAAATTTGTAGATAATAAATATTTCAGACATTTTGACTTTATTTAAACATGTATTGTATAACAAACGCCATACGTTTAGATATAATGTCAGACATACTATTTCATGTTAGTCTTACTTAAAAATACGTACGTATACTAGAACTGGAAGCATTATTCAGAAATTTTTGAAAACATTCTGTTATTTTATGTTGTAAACAGTAAGCAATTTTTTTTTGTCTCAATCATCTACGCTTTATTTGCAAGGCATAAATTTTGCAGAAAATTGTTAATTGACACAATTTTTAGCATTGACTTTTAGCATTGGCATACAATAAGAAATGAGTGTACAGATGGCCAATATTGTTATATATTGATTTACATATATTTGAATAGATAGCCGAAAGTGTGACCCACTTTTAGAGGGCACTATTGCCCAGTCGACTATGAAGAAATAGGTGACCGACTGATTTGGCTCTAAGCCAATCACAATGCAGGATTTAGGGTGTGTCACAGATAGAGTGTTATAATGTATGGTTTGTCGTGGTATAATGATAATATACCATGTTCAGTAGTGATATATCTGTTAATTCATGGTCCTCATTTGTGCAATATTCCACTCACAATATACCACAATATTGCACAAATTCGGGCACTGAATTCAAAATATACCACCACTAAACATGGTATATTTCTTCAAAAGCTCATTTCTGACATCATGAACCAGTTTTCCTCATATAGAAATTTTTTAAATCCAATATTTTAGACTGCCATAAA
The DNA here is from genome assembly GCA_019095985.1 of Streblospio benedicti. Classification (NCBI taxonomy): domain Eukaryota; kingdom Metazoa; phylum Annelida; class Polychaeta; order Spionida; family Spionidae; genus Streblospio; species Streblospio benedicti. The sequence goes on along the minus strand of JAGTTF010004630.1, from coordinate 3,853 downwards.
AACCTATATTTGACTATATTGATGGGGGTATATAGCCTTGATGAAAAATCAAATCACCAACATTTATTTTCTAAATCACCAGTCACCAATATATTTCATTGTCTTCACTAATCCCCAGGAATTGTAATTGAAGAGGTTGCATCACATTTTCATCACATTTCACACACTTAAAAACAGGCAATTCACAATTCACGCTCAAGATTTAGGGCAAATCACCAATCACAGCCTTTGTAATGAGAGCAGATCACCAGTAATAGGTTCCATCACATTTCACGCACTTAAATACAGTCAATTCACAATTCACAGTCAAGATTTTAGGGCAAATCACCAATCACATTTTTATTATATGACCCCCTTTATATTAACCAAACATTTTAACCAAATATTTCAACACATATTGTTCAGTCCATCTCTTACCTACAATAATAATCATAACTGAAATTAATGATAACTGATTTAGTATAGTTCCTGTAAAATTAGTTGTTGTCCTATATATGGGAAGCCTAGTTTAATTATAGTTGAGGATGGCTGTAATAGTTGGGGTTAGTAAAACACGAGTATGTTATTACATCCGAAATTAATTTACTTTGTGGAAGTGTGATCTCTGGCGTTAAAAATAATGCTGTTGCTTTGTTTAGTTTCAAGGAAAGTAAACAAAGCAACCATGGACTAATATTTGCATATGAATCATATTGTTATGACTACATTATTCTAATGAAACTTATACTTTGTACACGTTGAATTATAGGAGTCCTTCATCTTCACACCACTTGTTCTAATATTAATATACATTGAAAGTTATCAGTAAAAGTAAACAGGTGTATCATATAATCATTGTCAAAGTCGTGTGTTTTGTGTAATATAACGACTCTAAGTCACTGTCACACAGTGGATAAATGTACAGTGCACAAGATTCGTGTAAACCTATGATGGTCTTCCCATCTTCCTCAAATAATCAGACCAAATAGACTACCTAAACGAGATTTATCTTTTTTTTCAAATTTCATTTATTGGCAAGCCTTTGACAACAGCACATATAAAATACAAATGAATAATACATTAAAAGAATGATACATTAAATTCCTATAGAATAAAGAACATATAAAACAATGAATAATACATTAAAATGAATAATACATTAAAACATATAGAATACACTGAATTAACATATCATTAATAATGTACAGTGTTATAACAAGAAAAAGTAATGATATAAGGTGGGTGTCACACAATGTTTGCTTTTAGCGTAAAGACATTAGAAAATGTCGTTTTTTAAAACATTTGCTCAAAAAACGTTGCAAAAATAAATGATATGTATTCATTTTTAGACATCAAAATTTTAATAAAAATACTATGGCTGTCTAAATTACGAAAGTTGCCTTCCACATTTTTTACAACATTATATAACGTTTCTTTTTCAGTGGTATGTACTGAACACATGAATGAAATTCGTTTTCTGTACCTTTTATATATAATTGACAAATATAAATGTGCGAAGGGTTTTCGTCCAGTTTTGGTTTTAAGTGCCTACACTTTTCCATGTAGAGAGCATGTGAACTTAACATTATCTTTGGCAAACATATTCTAAGTTTGTAGTTCTTAATAAATAATAAGTACTCTTCTGCCCAAAATTCTTTTTTGAATGTGACATAGGTCCTAAGAACATGATAGTTGTACAAACTTTCAATACACTGGGCTTCAAACTGTTTGAACAGATTTGATTGTATTTGTTTAATAATTACAGCCTCCAGTTCCTTTGCTATACACACATTGTCATCGTAAAAGTGACTAAAGCAATGACTACTAAGAACTTTATAAATTTGATGACACCAAGCTTTAAAACCCAAATCAGACAATTCTCTAGCATATTGCACATTTGTTTAACTATTTTGTCATCAGTTAGCCTTGTTAATGGACACCAATATTTGATACTGTTAATCCTTTGTTGAAGATGTAATGGGTACCGTCCTGTTTCCGCATATATTGCCATGTTACAGGTAGATGACTTCACCCCAAAAGCATTTTTGAGAAGCCTTATCTGTACAGATTCTAGAGTTGGATATTCTGTTGTTGACCAGATTTCACACGCATAATGAACAATAGGTTTAACATAGGAGTCAAACAAATGGAAGCCAGCTTTGGGTGTAATCATACCCAGTTATTACTGACCATGGACGTTATGAAAGAAGTCCAGTGTGCTTATGATTTTGCACACCACAATCCAGCTTCAGGATTGGGGCCAGTATAAAACTGGCGTCTTTCTTGAAGATCGAGGACGAACTCATCCATTTCAGAAAAAGATGCAAAACAAAGCCGTAACCCTGTAAACTTCTAATAGGCTTTACTCTTGCTAGTGAATCGGCAACTGGAAGATGACTAGAACTTCCTCGATACGTAGCTTGGCAACGAAATACCTCCAATACCACTAATTTCACCTTTGTTTAATCCTATTCGTTGTGTGTGACTGAGCCATTATGTTTAGTGCGTTGTTTTGACGATCTGATTGTTGAAGGACCAATAGCGGTCAGGCATGTAGGTAATGCGAGTATTTGATCCAACGTTTGTTAAACGTTTGATATCTCTAAAATGAGATAATGGTAGCAGGATAACGCGCACTTTGGATTTAAAATACAGAAAAAATGACAAACTCTTTGTAATTAGTGATATTCTATTAATGAAGATGGCATTAATCAAGAAAGTTGGTGAATATGATGTCGACATGGCCCATTCTCTTGGCAGTGGTACATTCGGAACAGTATAAAAGGCAGACACAGACAAGCACTTTATGCAATCGCTGCCAAGGTCATTAACTTGGGAAACAGGTAGGCCCATGTATTGATATTAAAAATAAATGTTTAAAAACACCATATGATGGTATAAAAATATTGTTTTTTTCACTTTACTGGTGAAAGTGATTTTTTCGCGGTCCTGATCAATTGGTGTTAAAGCAGTGTTGCTGGACGATGTATGTTACTGGAGATTAGTTGTATCAGTTTTGGAGTCAGGGCGGAACCAGAGCTGAAGGTTTGCTAGATTCTCAATAGCTGAGAAGACAAGCACCCAACGGTGCAGTCGGGGGTTCGGGGGGGGGCGGTCTTTGGACATGCCTCCTGAAAATACAATGAAAATTGTGCATTCTGGTGACACGTTAGCCTTGCTTTCCTCTAATCCAATGTCTTCACTTATTTACCAGGTTCCAGAACCTGGTGTAAACTGGTCCCTGGATCCGCCCATGTTGGAATGTTTGAGATAAACCCCCCCCAAAAAGCTCAATTCCAGTTTAACACCCTCTGTATTTTGGGCTTATTATTCTAATCACAAGTTATTGAGAATAGCCCTTCATCCCACGAGCCAAGTTTTCATGGAAAACTATTTACGGCTTCAGCCAATGAAAACGTTTCAAAATTATAGGTTCTGTCGAGTCAAACGTGCAATCTTACACGATCAAGTAAAAAATATTGAGTTTATCTAAGTTGAAACCACCAAATTATTCCACTTAAAACTAAAGCGCAACCCATCCCCGGGTACATATTGTAATACTGATTACGTACAGTGTAGGATAGATTCCTGAAGACTGACAATTCAGTTTATGTGCTTCGGGGTCTCTCTTTATTATTTCTAAGGTAACAACTTTATCATTATCACGTTGTAAACCGAAATTTAAAGTCTGTTGATTAACCAAAACTAAACTGAAGTAAACTGAATTTTACAATTAGTGATTAGAGTATTCAATCAAAACTAATTCAACCCAAACTATGGCCTATACATATTGCAACGGCATACCGTTAATTTTCGACCAACTTCAACCAACGAGAGTACTGAATACTGATTTTGCATGAGCTTTATTCTATTC
>JAGTTF010004627.1:0-10881 GCA_019095985.1 Streblospio benedicti | reverse complement strand
TTAAAAAAATTATTAAAAGGGAGGGAGGACTTACCCATTTTTTGGCTTTTTAAAACAAAGCCTTAATTTTTTACAATTTAATGACCCATTTTATTCAAGATCCTAATCATCCTCCTTGTTATAACTAAACACTTCTCCTACCATCTTATTGTATTGAAGGTTTTGAAAAGAGCTACTAGAAATTTATGTTATACTGTCCACAATATGCGATGCAAAAAAAGTTGGAAATTAATGTTTAAAAATCTTAGAATGCAGATAGAGTTCCCGTTTGAATTGTAATTACTATTGCTGTTATTTTTATTATTATTACTATACTATTACTTTTTTATAATACTGTTAATTAATTTATTGTTAATTAACTAATTATTTATTGCAATTTTGTAAAAATGTTACTTGTTTATCATTTCCTAACATTGTACTTTTGCTCCAAAGCTGAGGATCAAAAACTTAAGAAGAAGAAGAAGGACTTGAGTCAGATCATCTCCTCTTGCAAGACTTTGCATTTTGAGGCCCAAAACACCTTTCTCCGTTAGTTTTACCGTATCAACAGAATCACAAAGTGAATCTTTACATATTATGCATTCACTCATAATGATTTTCAAAAGAAAACTGCAACAAATTGAATAAATTGCAAAATTTGCTTGACAATTTTTTTTTGTAAACATTCAGTAAATCTGAAGTGTCTGCAAAATTTCACTTTGCTGAAATTACCATTCTTGATATTAGGATATAACTTCTACTATTATGTAGCATTGATCTAGTTAAACGTATAACTTAAATTAAGATATTCCATATTTAACAATGAAAGAGTTAAGTCATATACAACTGTTAGAACTTCAGGTATGTTTCTTTATAGTTTTCGTCATAATGCACTCATAATTTACCATACTAATCAGTTTTAATAATAATTGAAAATTATCACGCTCTTATTGGAATAGTATTTGCCTGGGTATATGCATTGTTATGGCTCAAGTAACAGATTAGAACGTCTAGGGGTATGGTCAAATTAACACTGCGAATTTAGTGGTTAAATTTTACAATTATTTATTTTTATAACACAAATCAAATACCTGATACAAATGTCTAAATAAATTAAATAGAAAAATACTTTTTACACAAGATTGCTGTGAATGTTCTGACACAATCTGACGCTTGAAATTACTGACCACTCCCAAAAGTTTCCACTCCACAAAAATGTCCACTCCAGAAAATATCCACTCCAGGAATGCTTTGCTTTTTACAAAGTCCAATCCAAAGTTTCCCAGCGGCTTTTCAGCTCGCCTGGCCCAAATGAGATGATATCTCCAAACAATGCTCTGTGAGCTTTATCAAGTCTTCAAAGTTCCAATAACAAAGTCATCAATAATATTGATTTACCAATCAACATCTTTGGTAACATGATGTAAGCATATACTATACAATTAACATTTATTTATTTACAACCTAAACACGTCACACACCCCTCCCTGTGAGCAAAAGAAAAGTTTTTCCAAAACTTTCTTTTCAGAAAATATCTAATTTTATACAATATTTACAATTAACAATAATGTTTCATAATTATATATGTTACCAACCATTAGATAATAAAAACTATATCATACATAATCAAAAATACCACTTTTACTATTTGTCTACACAAATAAATTTCAATTATACAATGTCCAATGTCGAAATTCCAATATCAAAATTCAATATAGCATTAACACTCATCTATGTAACTCCATCTAAGCAATTTGTTAATAATAATTTAAATAAACAAACATTGCGCAATAGCATATTCAATGTTATATTAATCATATTCAAATACATGTTAATGTCCATGAATCTTTGATACAATTCAACAATAAAATCCATAGTAATGTTCCAAGATTTGTAGTTCACAATCCCATATTTGTTATCTTCTGAGGTGCACACTTTTAACTGGTCACCACTTTTAAGAGATACAATGATGTAGTTTGAATTACCAAATTTTATACTGTTAAGACCAAAATCTGAAGGAATAATAAAATCAGTCAAAAGAGCTTTTGGTTTATCAAAAGTTTTAAATGTAATGAATTTGGAAGAAGGATTCTCATCTACCACTTGATCATGAATCTCATTTTCAGAACAAAACAAAAATGATTGAACGCTGTCTTGAAAATCAAATGAGTCATATGTCTGTTGATGATCTGACATGATGATATCAACATTTGCCTCCAACGAACTAGGATGAGAAGACAAGCCCTCATCATAAGAATCCACATGTTCTCCAGGTATAGTGGAAGGACTGGACGTGCCCTCATGAGATGAATCCAAAGATTTCCCAGGTACTGGAACTGGAAGGACTGGACGTGCCCTCATTAAACAAATCCAAATATTTCCCAGATGAACTGGAAGGACAGGATTGGCCCTCATTAATCATATCCAAATATTTCCCAGACGAACTGGAAGGACAATATTGGCCCTCATCAAACAAAGACTGCCCAATACAGGGGTCAGCCAAATCAACATCCATAAAGGGAGTATTTTGTATGGCATTTTGAGCCAATGTCTGGCCAATAAAGGTCTCAGACAAATCAAAATCCATGATGGGATTATTTCCAACGGCGTTTAGAGCCAAGGTCTGGCCTATAAAGGTCTCAGACAAATCAAAATCCACAATGGGATTATTTTTAACAGCATTTTTATCCAATGTCTGGCCTATACAGGTCTCAGACAAATCCAAATCCACAATGGGATTATTTCCAACAGCACTTTGAGCCAATGACCTAGTAACTGCACTAGATGGATAGAGGTCTGGAATTTCCTCTTCCACTAATGAAGGTTCTTCAAATGCGGGAATGGGTTTCAAAGGAGCCTTAGGAGGTGTCTGATTTGGTTTGCCAACCACTTGACAAGTATGGCAAGATCTACAAAATTTAACAACATCCTTCCTTATACCAGGCCAATAAAAATGAACAGATACTTTCTGATAAGTCTTGTTTATGCCCAAATGACCTGATAAAACATTCTCATGTGCCAGCTTTAGAATTTCAGATCTATAAGACTTTGGCACAACAATCTGGTGTCTGATAGCCCAATCTTCATCAGAATTTACATCTGGTGGTCTCCACTTTCTCATCAGAACACCATGTTTCTCATAATAACAAACAGGATTCTGTGACACTTCATCATAATCAACAGCCATGGAAAATAATTTAGAAATTTCTGGGTCTTTTTTTGTTGTTCAGCAATCATTTCTGACCTAGAAAATATTTTATTTTCACAAGGCAACTCATCAAATGACTCAGAATTTTTCTCAGAGGTTTCGACATTAGAATTTTCCTTGTCTTTTTAATTTCAAGCTCATGGATCGTGTCACAGCACAAACAGGATAAATTCCAGGAACTTCCTTTTCAATTGGATCAACATGTGATTCCAGAGAAGGATTTTCAGTCACAATAGGATCTGCAAACACTTTCTTGCCTGCAAGGTCATTGCCAAGAATAACCTGTATACCATCACAATCCATTTTTTTTCTAACACCCATTGTTACATGTCCTGACACAAGATCAGTGGACAAGTACAACTTATGAAGAGGTGCAATACTATAATCATCTTCAAACAGACCCTTAACAAGTGCACCTAAACCAGTGTCTGTTTCATTTGTGAATGGCAAAACATCTGCCAAAATTACAGACTGGAGTGCCCCAGTGTCTCTCAAATATTTAATTGGTTTAGCATCCTTCATATCACTTGAAAGTGAAACAAAACCATCATGAATGAATGGCTCAAAACCCTCCATATTTGGTTTACAGGGGGAATTCAATTTCTTAACAAATCCACAAAGAGTACTAGATCCAACATTTTGTTCACAAATGGGGCTTGGCTCATTCTCCAAAGTACAAAGTGAGTTTGAGTTAGACTCATCCTCCAAATCACAAAATGAGTTTGAATTAAACTCTTCCAAATCAAAAAATGAGTCTGAGCCAAAAGCCTCCTCCAAATCAATAACAGAACTAGACTCTTCAGTAGGTTTACAAACAGAGTTAGACTCTTTAACAAGTGTGTCATGCACATCCTTCACAAAATTGGATACAGTTCCAAATTTAGAAACAAAGTTTACAGTAGTTCTACCTGTAATTTTTCTTTGTTCCTTATTTTTCAATAAAGGACAGTCAAATTTCATATGACCTGGCTCTTTACAATAATAACAAGTCATACTTTTAGCTGTCTGACCAGGTTCTGACTTTGGCTTGGTGTTACTATCACTTGAGGTCTTATTTTCTGACTGACTCAACATAAGTTTGGTCATTTCTTTTTTTCCCAATTTCTGAACTTCTGGCGATATGCCTCAGGCACCAATTCATACCCTTTTAAAAATCAAGGTCTTCACTGTATCATAGTTTGAAGCCTGATCAACCGAAAGTTGTGTAAAAATTTCCCTAGCCTTGCCAGATAGAACACTCTGTAAGAGCATAGTCCAATTTTCCTTAGGCCAATTCAGATTTTTTGCTACTTTTTCAAAGTGCAAAAAAAAGTACTGGTCAACCTCCTTTTTCTTGAAATGGGGGTACCAGTCTAATATATTTGGTTACATCAAATTTCTTTTTCTAAGGCCTCAAATTTGTCTGAATCTTGTTTTAATCTAAGTTTTTCAAGTTCTAGCTTTTCTTTTTCTAGTGCCTGTTTTTTAGCTTTGTCAGTTTGAGATAAATTCCCTCTCTTCCCTTTCTTTTTCATTTTCAATTTTTCTGAAATTCAAGTTTTAATTTTTTTATGGATTTCTAAATATTTTTCAAGATTTGAAATAAAAGCTTATCTGTTTTAAAGATTTGAATTCTTTGCATCTTCTATCAATTTTTCAAATGTTGCTATGTTAATACGACTTCACTACAACCACCAAATCTACACAACCTCAATCAAATAACTTTTTACACAGAGTTTAAAAATAATCCAGATCCTGGACGAGCCCCCAATTTTGTTATGGCTCAAGTAACAGATTAGAACGTCTAGGGTGTGGTCAAATTAACACTGCGAATTTAGTGGTTAAATTTTTACAATTATTTATTTTTATAACACAAATCAAATACCTGATACAAATGTCTAAATAAATTAAATAGAAAAATACTTTTTACACAAGATTGCTGTGAATGTTCTGACACAATCTGACGCTTGAAATTAATACTGTCCACTCCCAAAAATATCCACTCCAGGGAATGCTTGCTTTACAAAGTCCAATCCAAAGTTTCCAAGCGGCTTTCAGCCTGTCTGGCCCAATGAGATGATATCTCCAACACAATGCTCTGTGAGCTTTATCAAGTCTTCAAAGTTCCAATAACAAAGTTTTCAAACAAATGCTTCTCAGAGCGACAATTTACAAATTCAAACTTAATGACAAGGATGCATGAAATATCAAACTTGATGGCAAAGATGAATGAACAAATCAAACTCTTCAAATTAATTCACAAACTGAAACTCCAAACTATGCTATTATTAAATTGCGAGCTGCCTTTATATATATGTCTAAGGTCTCAATTCAGGGGAGAACAATCTACATTATTCTTAACAAATTATGTAATGCAGCGGGAGAACATTCCACATTCTAGAACAATCCACATTATTCTTAACAAATTATGTAATGCATTGAGAACATTCCACATTCTAGAGTGTAAACAAAAATAATCCATAAACCTTTGTTTCTGAAACCTCACGTACCAGATAGTACATGCATACTACTAACATCAATAATACATCAATAATATTGATTTACCAATCAACACCTTTGGTAACATGATCGATGTGTTATATCACTATACAATTAACATTTACTTTATTTACAACCTAAACACGTCACAGCATAATGAAACAAATTATAATTATGCATAGTTTTGATCGAAAAACAAAGTATTTGACAATTATAACAATATTGTTTTTGAGTCATAACGTTCACACATAGGCCCTTTTATCAACTTAGCCAAAACACCTTTACAAAATTCAATATAAATAATTCCTGCAAGTGTTGATTTTGGCAGACTTTGGAAATAACTGTATAATATATTACTAAATCATATAAAATCAACAGAAAATCTGTTGCAATTAGCTTTACAGTGTTCTTATAGAAATCTTCGCTATGTGTTTTTAACCTAAAAATCAGAGGAATTAGCAGGATATAACTTCCATATAAAAAATCAAAATATATTGTCACCTGCAACAGCCGGTTGCACCTAAAAAGCTTCTAGCCAATAATATTCTTACATATTGAAATATCCATCGAAGCTCCAGTGATAATAATGCCATTATATCATCATTGAAAGCGCTGTTACGAATCTGCAACAATGATTGACTAAGGCTGATTCTTTGAAACCAGCTTTGATTATACATATGCATAAATCATGATAGTGAGCATGTGCACTGGATGAAGCATGAAGAGGGGTTATTGTAACAACCCTTGTCTCCAAAAATGGTGGCCAACACCTATTCCTAAATATTATCATGTTTTTTTTCTGGAATAAACACACTTATACGTTAACTTTAATACTGAGTTTGATAGGTATTAGCTTGTAGATTGTGTACACATCAACATTATAGAAGTATATGGTGTAACAAACAGAAACTTTAGCCTAGATGTAATCACAAAAGAGGAGGGTTGTTGACAAGTAAAATTGTGCATGATGAGTGCTGTTAAAAATTGAAGATGAGGGTTGTTGCAAATGACATACTTTTATTTATATAAATTCATATTAAATTTTTGAAAGTGTAATATATAATACATTTACTTACATTATATAATACAAATAATACATTTTACTAAAACTTGTGTAATATATGGGAAGTTCATAATAAACATCAGTTACAAATACTTTCCCAGTGATAAGACATTTAATTTCAAATGATACTTCATTGGTCTCACTAGAGCTAATGGCAGTTCCATCTCTACTAATAACTTTACAGTTTACACAGATTAAACTGAAAAAAGCGATTTTAATGACTACATCACTCAGCAGTGCATCATTTAATCCTTATCAATAATGTAACAGCATTGTTGTTCAAATTACAAACCAATAATGTTCGACTGTGCCACAGGAGCCATAAAGCCTCGTATTTGCCATAATACCCATGCAGGGCATAATGTTCAATGGGTCATTACATAATGAGGTATTGTCTAAAGAGTATTAGTTATCTTATAAACTTTGATCTGTGAATCAATATCCACCATTTAAAATCAAAATGAACACTGTAGGCTGATTTTGATTTTTTTCTTATAGGACCCTCGAAGGGTACCCCAGGGCAAATCTTCAAGGTGGTAGTAGGGGGAGATCACAACGTCGACGGATCGGACAGAAATTTTTTGGTTGATTTGGACCCCTGACGGGAATTATGGTTTAATTAGCACTGAGATCAGACAAAGTCCAAAAATGGGACACCCTAGTACCCATAACCCAAACTGAGTGTGAGCATCCAAGCTTGCATACCTTAAGGTTAAGGTTCTTCAAGCTGGACATTTTTCCCGCCTCATCCATGAGACGTTCCAAGTATTCATGTACTGCTTTTTAACCATCTTTCGCCACACCTTTTCATCAGGTGGGTCTTTCGCAATAACAAGGGCAGGGGGGAAGACGGTACATGTGCAAAAAAGGGTGCAGACTTTGATAGTCCAGTTTTTAGGCATTAAGTCTTTTTATAAGTAGCTGTCGTATGCAAATTTCAGGTTCAGAAGTGCCTGCTCCATACAGAATAGTAGTGAACAGATTGAGGATCTGACAGTGTACAAGGGCCTGTGCTGGTACACTGCCAAGGAGCAAGTAGATGCTTGATTTAGGCGTGGATTCAGGGTAGGCCCTGCAGCATTCTGAGTAATTTTCTATGGAAATTGTCAAGTAATGTTTCCTTATTATCAAGGCAAAGGGATTCTACACCATACAACAAGGCCGGGTTAACGTACACTTCAACAAGTGTTTTAGCAATATGGGAGACAGGCCATTAGCACCCGATAGACCTGCACCCATTCGTTGGTAGGCAGTGCGTCTACCTATGTGGATTCTGGCTTTCACGTGCTCTATTGCAAGGGCATCAGCAGTTCTTCCAAGACCAAGATGGGTTTCTTTCTCAGAGTAATTCATGGGCTGACCATTTAGAAGTAACGGTTTACTGTTACTCACATCTCTGTCGCTACTCATATGCACCACCTTGGATTTGGAGGAATTGAAGAGGTAGCGGTCCTTTGTAGTGTTGTGTTGGGCCATAAGTAGCTGGGATTGGGCTGCCGTGTGAGACCTAGAGAGAATGCAGTTATCGTTGACAACCGTGGGGATACCAATCCGGGTACAATCGATTCTTAGCGTCATAGGATGCTTTGTTATCTTTCTAGGAAAGCATTACGTTGGCTTTGAAACCCTCTGTGGAGGTTTCTCCGCCTTGTCTGGTATCACGGATTTCTTTAAAGGGTAAGGACAATTCACCTCTGAGTCTGACTTTTTAAGAGACCGTTCTGTACATGTCTTGGTACAGGGACCAGAGTTGTGGATCCAGCTGTAGGTCGTATAGGGCATTCAGAAGAACAGTATGATCAACTCTGCTTTAGCTTTGTCCTGTATTAAATTAGAAATTGTTTGGATGAAGTTAAATGTCAACTATTTAAAACTTATTGCACACTGTTATATGGATGCAATCTTTGGTGTAAAAATAAACGGATTTGCTCAAGTGGCTTATAAATGAATATTTCATGTCTTATTTAAGTTGGAGCACAGAATTAGTATGTCTCACACACTCACTACAATTTGGTGTTAATCACTTTGATGTCATTTTACGCAAGGCAATTTATGGACTGATGAATGAAAGGACTCGGAAAAGAGTTAGTACTTCAGAGGTTTTAGTTCAAACAATTTATGATTCATGTCAATATCTAGACAGTGCATTATTTCAACACTGGGTTCATCACCTGTTTACGATTTCAGCTACCAGCTAGTTTTTAGTTTTTACTCAGTGTGATTTAAAAAATTGTACATATTGTTCTTAATTTTATTTTACTTTCTAAGGTATATTATTATCTATATAGTAATACGCTAAGGTTTTTAAACTTACACACATCACGCAATTTTGGCTGGGTGGGGACGGCTTGGGGTTGGTCTCAAACCTATATCACTTACCTTCTGTCTTGCAATGCCACATTTATTTTCCCTTTCTTCTGCCTGGTTTTCGTGTATTTCATGATTTATTTCAAAATTGGTCCAAATTGCGATACAAACGTCCTTGACCTTGGCCTTCAAGTACTGCAACATGGAAGCTGGTGCTCACGTGACTTCAACCGTCCTTGGCCTTCATTACTGCAGCATGGTGCTTACGTAATCAAACATAGGCCTAACTACAGCAGCAAGTACCTGCCCTATAGTATTCCTGTTGGAGTCATTTGACGCCAGTCAATATGCACATCAAACGTTTGACGTTCCACCAACATCCAAGCAATAATCATAATGCCCTCTTTCAGACCAAAGAGCATTAAACTATCTCTGGTGATACGGCTGGGGGTAGAACAGTAGTGGGTGCTGTCACAACGATAGATGGGTTGCCAGGGCAGTTTAGATGGTGTTCATCTGTGTTATGCAATATTTATTATTGATTAGTGATGTGGTGATGGCTCTGGGCTACCAGGACAGGGTGCAGGTGGTATCGGAATGGGTAGCGGGCGTTGTTAGGATATAATGATGGGGTAGAGAGGGGGGGGGTGGGGGTGGGGAGATAGAACAGTGGTGGGTGGTGTCAGGACGATGGATAGGGTGCCAGGACAGTGCAGATGCAGACCAGCACCTATACAATATTTTGTTTCTAAAATATACTGGGGTTTAAGTGGGTACATATGGTGGCCGAGCGGGACCGTCTCGTCATCTCTTGGTCTCGCCTAGAAAAAAAAAAGAAACTCGCGTTGAGCAAGGTCTCGCGTAAAAAACTTGGGTCTCGTGGTCTCGCCTACGAAAAAAGCACGAAAGAAGAAAAAAATTGGGTCTCGTGTTCTCGCGGTCTCGCTTAAATCACGTGACCGGGAACATATAATATGCGCATGCGCCATATTGACTTGTTTCCCGCGTTTGTGAAGTTTATGTTACACTTTTTGATTGATTTGATTTTGATTGAGGTAAGTTCGTGTCAGTAGTTGAGAAGGAGATCATTGGATGGGCAATGATTGTTTAGATAACAATGACGTTTATTTCGGAGGGCTTTAAGGCTTTTAACACCGTCTAGTTGAGTGAAGATCAACCTGGAACTGTTTGCGTTCATAAATGACACTGCAGACACTAGGCCCGTCTAGGGGATTCCAACATCAATATTGCCCACTGGGATGTTATCTACATAGTAGATGCTGTCGCCAGGACTTCAACATCACCTCAACATACGTTAGCAGGTCGTCATATGTACATTTTAGTGACGAGACAATCTGCTTAAGTATGTCGAGGTGCTGCCGACTGCATCTTCAAGCTTGCATATGAGCCGTGACGCGACGACCCGGGTTATGTCGTCAAATTTGACACTTTTTTAAATTATTTTTTTTTCTGGTTGCCGGGGCACCTCATCAAATCTAGTACATTTTGTGAATTAATCCCATTATTGAGCTACACCATTGGTGTTAAACAAAATGCTAAAAGTCCGTATAATCTTAGATTTCCGAAGTAGGTATCTCATTTTGGTAGATCTAGATCTAGATTAGTTTGATGGTGTTATAATATTATGCAAGGATACTACCTATAAATGTAGTATCCTTGCACCGCCAATGTCGACTGAACTAGTCTCGGGCAACCAGGACCACGTACATCCCGCCACGTATGTGAATCAGTGTTCTTTTCATGGATTACAGTCGATTTTTTTTAGGAGCAACTTAATAAAACATGACAGGGTCAATTACTTGCCATTCATTTACACTCACTACAA
>JAGTTF010004623.1:0-12498 GCA_019095985.1 Streblospio benedicti | reverse complement strand
ATATATTATGTTAATGACGGCCTTTAGGGATATTAAGGCTAAAGAACTAAAGTGATGCCCCAGTTTTGCCAGGTGGAAAAACTCACATAGTGCAAAAAATTCCGAATTGATAATCCATTTTCCATTAGCTGTTACAATAGCTACATGATAGTATGAGGCATTAAATTAATCCTCAGACTTTGATCTTTTACACATAGTTCGTGCGCGTTCACAGATATCTCTTTTTATAAGGTGAAAATAGCAATTGAATATTTGTCAAGCCATTTTTACCTCGGAAAAGTAAAGAATGGATACTGCACGACAAGATTCCAAGAAAATAAATACTAAACTATGGCCTACTTCAAAGTTTTGTTTCAAAAATTGGCTAGTGGGTCAACGGCTTTTGTCATTTATCAAGGGCAAAAATTTCAGTACACGTCGACCAAAAATGGACGTTGCGTAAAAACGCTGTCAAATCAAGAAAAAGTTGCAGTTGAAGCATTATCTAGCAAAGCACATGCATTTGTTTGATTGTTTACTCTCACTTCAACTATTGGTACGTATACTTCAGCATTCACATTTGTACTTTGACTCATGACCTGATTCAATTGGGCTGACACCTGATTTACAGAACTTTGACTTAAATTTGTGACATTTGATTGACTCTCTTGACTACCTGAAGTCATCTGTGACATGCTAGCTGACTTAACATCAACATAGCTGAGTAGTTTGTACGTTTATTTCATCCACTCCCTGGCAACGCTGCGTCCCAGCTTATATAGCATGGCTAGACTGTACGGTAGCGTACGGTAGCAGTATGCTAGGCGAGCGGTGTGAGTGAGCTTCCAGCCTCGAGTGCTGGAAGCCCTGAATGCCGCTCGCATGCTACCCCCTCTCGCGAAAAAAAAACTTGTTTTTTTTTTTTTTTTTTTGTTTCCCTTCTGAATTTAGAGTCTAGTGAGCCATTAAGCGGGAGAAGCGTTGACAGTTATCGGAGACATATATAGCATATAATATACAGCATATGAACACGAACATTGGATACATGCATACAATGCAGATATAATGACTACGGCTAATTATAGAGTTCACAACATACGTAATTAGTTACGTCTAAATAATGAAATATGCTAGATTAAGACTTGAAGTTTGTATACGTAAACAATATTTTAATGCACAGCACACAGAAGATTATTTGTAGGATGTATATATACATAATAAGGTATAACTAGCATGATACACGTAGGGTGTATTACTATATGACACAGAATTCACAAAATAGTTAAATCTACTTTTTAAAGACATACTTGGTTATAGATAAATACTACAGTCTTCTCGATTACGATATAAGGCGAGCTACAGAAGTATAAGTTAAGCGAGAAACCACCTAAATGTCGTATAATTAACAGTGAGGTATAACTAACATAGAACACTGAATCAACAAAATAATGTACAGAGTACTAATTGGGCACATAATGTGTGAAATGGAGATAATGAATCGCTAAGATAACACGGCGGTGAACTATGGTAATTTGTACAATATGGTGTAGACACAGCATGTTGAGGTCAGCGTCGATTGGGCACGTACGGGCGCAGCGGGAGTCCGGTTCATGCGGTGTAGGGTCGGCGTCGTGGGTTGTAATTCGTATTAGCCGCTTGAGATGAGTGAAGCGTGGTGACAGATTTGTGTAGGCATTTGTGGGGACGAAGTCAGGAATCTTTGTGAATTGCAAAGCCTGGTGTAGATAATTGAGATGATTGTTCTTGGTGACGAGTGAAGTTTTGTGTCAGATTTTTATTGTGGCATTTGTGGGGAACTTAAGTTAGGAATCTTCATTTTCGACTAGGGTGGGGCGGCGTTTTGCGGCTTACCCATGTGGTCTTTTTGAAGTATTGAGATAATGCTGACGAGGAATGTGATTGCACGGCCCGCCGGCCTTTCGCAGCGTACACGCTTGGCTTTAAACCTGGTCGCTGGCTGCTGTCAAAATATGACATCCGTAGTTCAAATTTTCGCAGCGGGCATGCAGTTAGAAGTAAGTTTATCGCTGTGTTACGCCCTTTGTCTATCGCTGCCTCGGCGGGGTTTGCAGACCCGCTTTTCATCGGCAGGTAAAAAAAAAGTTGCGTCCATCCGACTGCCTATGAAACACGGCTATTTTTGGTGGGGATCTATGGTGATGCCACAAGTAATCTGCACGGAATTATTTATTGAAAAGTACATATTTGTAGATGTGCTGGTTGATATTCACATGTTGCATGTCGATGTGGGAATTTGTCTGCTGTATGTGTTGCTGTTTTCTGTTGCTTGTCGACTGTGGTACTATATTTGTGTTGTCTTTGGTGCTGCTGCTTTGCTGTCGTTGTTGTTGTTGCTGCTTCTGCTGCTGTTGTTGTTGCTGTTGTTGTTGTTGTTGCTGCTGTTGTTGTTGTTGTTTGTCGATCCTGCTGGTGTTGTTGTTGTGTTGTTTCTGCTATTGTTGTTATGTTGTTGCTGCTGTTGTTGCTTCTTTCTTTTCTGCTGTTGTTAATTCACATTTGCATAAATGCTACTCTAATCATTTGGTATATCGAACCTTAATATTATATATTTATACTACAACCTTAAATGATTTTTTTTCTAAACTACCAAATAATAATTTTCTTAACTACTTAAAACTAATATTCTGTAACACCTCACACTAAATAACTACTTCTATTTACATTCAATTAAGTTGAGCTACTAACATAGTAATATTCATGAAGCCATATGACTACTTTAGAACCTGATTGACCTTAAATTTAGCCTATCAGGAGATTTTGTGAGAGTGTATTCTATCTGATTGGCTATAAGGAATGTTGCCGCTACCATAGTGTAGTGCAAGGTGATTCTTATTGGCTGTAAACGTGTCTGCTACACGCATTATTTTCAACATTTTACTGACATAATTAGAAGCTTAAAATCTTAACCTTCACAGGATTTCACAATGCGCTCTGTCATATTCTTTAAAATGTATATATACGACATTATCTAATTACCTTTAACTATAAGTTAAGATCGTTAACATACTGATCGGATTTCTAAGGGCATACGATGTAAGTATTATATTAATATGATTTTTCCAATACAGTACAATGTAAATACAAATATTCAAGGTTTAGCTGCTTGCAGTTGTATGGGTGACTTCTTCATGGAGTTCTACTGTAGTACTGGCTGTAGCTGTTGATGTGGGTGATCTCGACTGGGCTTTATTGGAAGATAGCTGCTGCTGTGGGAAGTAGGCTGCTGGTGAATGTGTTGTCCTTAATGTGACCCTGCGCTGCTTGCTGGCTTGGTGGGGGCGTGTTGTCAGCAGTCTGATGAATTTGTGGCGTGGAATGCGGGTTGCTTATCAGTTTTAGTAGTCACTGGTGTTGGCCGGGTTTGTGCTGGTCTTTGACTGCAGGCAACCGCGGGTGGGCTCCACTTTGAAGATAAGCTGGTGGATTGCAGTCCGGCTAAGCAGTTAGGCGTGTGAGGCACGGTCGCTGGATTGTGAAACAAGCGGCTTTGGTGATGTGGCGCCTGTGCTGAGAATCGCTTGAGACGCGCTTGTCGCTGAATGGTGAAACAGGCGGCTTTTGTGGATCTAGCTGTGCTGTGATGCGCGGCTGGTGTTTAGCGAGGATGTAGGTCGTATTAGGTCGTCCTGGATGACGGGTAACTTTCCTGATGTGCAGTGCGGCGTCCTGGTTGGATATGCAGCGTCTTGTCTGCGCTGGGATGGTTCTATTTAAAGATGACTATTGCACAATTAGCATATGCTGGCGACAGAGTTGGCTGACTGTTGATGTAATGATGGTCGTTAGCGTCGGTTTCTGTTGCGGAAGTGGTGACTGTGTCTTTTCGATTTACTGCATCTGCTGTGACCACGTTGCTGATACCTTTGCAATATTTGGAGACTAGCAGTCTGTATGTATTAGCTGCTGCTGCCTGAGAATGATTGTGCAACTGGCGTTTCTGCTTAACCGCAGACGATATTGATTTAACTTGTTCTAATTTCATATGGCTGGTCATTCTGTAACTGCTGATTGAAGATTTGCCGCGTCGTGGTTGATATGGCTGCTTCTTTTACTTGAGTGGGCGTCGCCTGTGGTGAGCAGGTGGCCGAGTGATGGAGTATGCTGGCGCGCGTGTGTCAGAATGCGAAGATGCCGATTGAGGTCGTTATCGCTCACTGGAATGTATCGCCGCTGACGCCTGTCTGGTCAAGATGGCGGCTGACCAGGTGTGATATGCTGGGTGACTCAGTGTCGGGCGCGGTCGGCTGATTAGGGGGAATGATGGCTGCTGTTCTGTGTGTCTGAGAATTTTGGCGCAGCAACTGTTTCTGTGTGATTAAATTGAGGTCAGCATCAGATGATTGTGGAATTTGTAGAGTTGCAAACTTCAGTGCTATTGCTTTGTTTTTCTCCATTTTGTAGACACACACTGCTGTACTTGTTCTGACATAATCTATTGCAATGCGTTCTAATAATAATAATTTAAAGCATTTTGTATTTAACAGGAATATATGCTTAATCCACAGTTGTGTAATTAACAATTATTCAAACAGTTATAAACATGTAAAACTAATGTGACACTATTACTCTAGTTTATGGGGTTTCTAAGTAATTTTATACAAGGTTTACTACTTATTTCAAGCGTGACAACAACTATATACATAATTTACATGGTTTGCGATTATTACTCATCTGACTCGCTGAGTGAGTCTGCGGATGAGCAGGATGAACTGATGCAATCTTGATTGTACAGTTGTTCATCAATGCTGCCACTATCGCTTGAAGTAGCACTGCTGACGTCACTTGCATCGCTGTTCGATGATTCGATGTTGTATTTCTCCTGTTGCAACTGATAATGAGTGGAGATAACATCTATCCGTGGGGGATTTTCTATTGTGCTTTGAACTTTATTGCTCTCGGTGACCACTGCATTTATGTGTTGAGATGTTTTGGTAGGGGTTTTTCCCATGATCTGCAGTTGGTCATCAATCATATCGATTAGTGTCATTGAGACTGCGTAACTGACCTCTGCTTCTGTCTGTGGCAGGGGGCAGCATTTTGTGCACTTTTCATTCATAGGCATTGGTTTGTGGCGATCGCAATATAGGCATTGTTTGCAAATGCAATTCCCAGCTGGCCTGTATTGTCGATGGTCCCGTGACCTCCATCCGGTCTCTATTGCTGCACTATCTGTCATAGTGTCCGAAGGAATGCGCGGCGGTGCTGATTTAGGACGTCTGGAATTTCCCGCTGTCTGGCATTGTCTGTGGTCTGGCGTCCAGATGGTCCCGTCTGCATTTCTCGAACGCATTCCACGTTGCGCACCCTGTGAGGCCCCATCAAAAGGTGATTGGGATGAGTCAGGCTGATGCGTATCAGCTGTTGGCGCCGCCATGGCTGGGATGCTGGTATTTTGCAGAATTTAAGCAGATTGTGGAACCTTTATTGTGTAGAATATAACCTTGTAGAGCGGCTGTTTCCCTGTTAGAATCTATTTTCGTTTGCAGAGTTCTATTTTGTAGTTGTAATGTGATGTTTTTGTAGTTGTAAGCGCCGATTGGGGCTGGCGATTATAGCTTGGCGCTTTTGTCGTTTGTTTCTGCTGGTAATTGTCGCAGACTGTTTCTGCTGGCAGTGGAAACAGGCTGTCGTTTTGTTTGCTGCTATTGCTGTTTGAATATAGGCTGCTGGTTCTGCTGGCCTTTGTGTGTTTGATGTATGATCTAATTTTGAGGTAAATTGTTAGAGACCGGTCAAGTTGTTTGATGTATGACATAACCAGTTTTAGTCGTGGGGGGGCAGTATTGATTTCTATTGATGGAATAGTGGCTGTATTTAAAGGTGATGAATGACTGGGCATTTAAAGGTGGTTCATTGAATGATTTAGCATGTGGCAGCAAAGATGATCGCCCCCTGCTGACTTTGGCCCCCTGCTGAATTTGGCGTGAAAGGCGGGCTTTTGGCCGTCCACTGGGTTGATAGCTGGTCAAGGCTATAGGGCTGACTTTGGCTGGCCTTTGCTGTCTGCTGTTAGTGACTTTTTGAAGGTAAACTGCTAGGTCTGCAAGCCGGGCTGGATGTTGACGTAACCTGATCTAGGGCAGTTTGATTTCTAATTGGTAGTGGCTGTATTTAAAGGTGGCCAATGAATGGATTTAGCACGTGACAGCGGGTGTACAGGAGCTACCGGTTAGGCGGTTGAGGCACGGCATTTAAAACGGTGGTTTTCTTGAATGATTTAGCCCTGTGCTGTGAGCGGTGTGTGTGCAGGTGTTTACGACTTGTTTGCAGTTGAGGCACGGGTCGGCTCGCCGAATCGGGAACGGCGGCTTCCCCCCTGTGCTGTGCCCTGTGCTGTGAAGCGTGAGACGCAGGTGTTGCTGACTTGTGTTGCAGTTGAATCGGACCCCCGCTGGGCTGGGGGTGGTCTGTGGCTTTGGCTGCTGTAGTGGGATGAATTTCGCTGATAGGGTCGGGCTCCCACTGGTTGAGCTGCTGGTGCGGCCCCCCTGCTGGCTTTGGCGTGTCCGGGCGGCGGGTGTTGGCGGTGTTGGTGGCGGTTTATTGACGCTTGATGGGAGATGTCGCTGCGAACGCTTGTGGCGGCGTGGCTGGTCGCCGCAATCGTCGGTTTTGCTGGCGGTCGTTGGCGTGTCACCGGCTGACGGCTGCTGGCGTGGGGATGTGTTGTTTGCTGCTGATGAGATTGGGCGCTGTGTGGCGATCGGACACCTTTATATCGGCGTCGCGTTTCGTAGTAGATAATAACAGGAGGGCTGGCTTTAAAGTGGGTCTAATTTGAAGGCTATTATATGGTCAGAAGAACAGCGGGGAGAGCTTGCTTTAATGCGGGTATAATTAGGAGACTATTATGTGGTCAGAAGAACAGCTTACCTTGCATACTGTAGTGATGTTTTGGGTGAAGGTTGCTATATCAGACGACTCATCACTGGTGGACGTAATGGCGTCTTTGGGCGTGGCTCTGACAGACTTTTGATGTGATGACGCTGTCCCTTTGTTCCACGATCTGAGAGTGGAGTCTCCTGTGTTGGGCGAGGCGGCTGCGTCGCTGCTGTGACGATCTGCTGTTGCTTTGGGCGTGGGTGGGTAGACGCACGATGCAATGAATCCGTTTCTTTGTTCCACGGTGATGCTGTGATGATCCGTGCTGCTTGGCGAGTTGACGGCGTCCCTGCTGTGATGATCTGCTGCTGCTTTGGGCGTTGACGGCGTCCCTGCTGTGATGATCTGCTGCTGCTTTGGGCGTTGACGGCGTCCCTGCTGTGATGATCTGCTGCAATCGCACGGGGGAAGTCGGCACGCACGGGTGGTCGGTCGGCTGGCTGGCTATCCTCAGGGGAGCACGGGTGATGGTGGCTGCACGGGTCGATGGGCAGGGCGGCGCAGCGTGGGTGCGGTCCTCTTGGGGGCAGCGGCGATGTCGACGGGAGCTGATGTCCAGCAGCGCACGGTAGCTGAGGCGGCGCTGGAGTGGCGGCGGCGATCTGCAACAGACTGGGAGGCTGGAAGCAGTGGAAGGATGATTCAATGCGTGACTATCTCCGCCAATGTTGTAGTCGGATAAGTCAGCTGAGTAGTTTGTACGTTTATTTCATCCACTCCCTGGCAACGCTGCGTCCCAGCTTATATAGCATGGCTAGAATACCTGCGAATACTGTTCACAATTCTGGTCACAGAAGCCTTGGCCCCAGCACGCCTAGTCTTCTTATCCATGGTGAAATGACTAACTTGGTGGTGGATTCGATGATGCTTTATTTACTGTGAGGTGGCATAAGTGACAGGTAATGACAACTCGCTGACAACTTTTTCATTCACTGTTTATTCAACGCAGACAAACATGCAGACAGGTAAATCTACAAACATGCAAATTAACAAAAACATAATAACATGTCAACCATTACATAACATTAATATCAATTGCATATAAAAATAACCACTATATTATTCTAATATAACGTTCGTTCACTAATACTGCCCCATATAATTGTACACATAATATTCTCGTTTATATAAACTATATCAAACTTAATATGGCAAATCAAATAATCAATTTCAACCTGAAGTTCATCACAATTGTTACCCAATATATACTAAATACTTACAAAAGCATGTGAACGATCCTGAACTTTATAAATTGACATAAAAGACATAGAAATTGACTTGAAATGACATTATATCGTAACAGCGTCGTTCTAAACTCAAGAAAAGGAAAACAATACCAAACTGGCGTAACCTCGTCATGAAGTACTCTATTTACTATGTGTATGATGTGAGGCTCCCCACGGGTTACTAGATTCGTGGGGCTACCAACTTTCGATGACAGTAACACCTAAATATTTATACTGTTTTTCACTCAGTTTCTTTGTTATTGCACATTATATTCAATCTAATGCATTTACTCAATTTCTTTTTAGTAGCAAACAAAATACTTCCATTTTCCCCAAATGTAAAGATAGTTTATTTTCTTCCAACCAATAGCTAAGCGATTTTAAATTTTCTGCCAATGTTATTTCAATCTGCCTTGGGTCCGTCCACTGACAACTAAAGCAGAGTCATCAGCATAGAGAAAATGATCACATGTGACTGCCTGAATCATATCATTTACATACAGTGTAAACAAAAGTGGACCCAATATTGATCCTTGTGGAACACCACACTTGACCCTCCTGTATTCTGAGACCGTCATTGACACTAATAAATTGCTGCCTGTCTGACAAGTAAGACTGAAACCATGAAACTACTGTGTTATCCATACCAATGGATTTTAATTTAGTGGTTAAAATTTGATGGACCTAAAATCAGCCAACAGAAGTGCAAATTTGCAGTGAGCAAAATCACATACCAGGTCACAAAATCTCATCAGCGGGGGATCACCCCTTCATCTGACCATGTCAAAGCAATAAAAACATTCCCTGTGCCAAGCAACAAAAATCATCAAAATCTTTTCTCGGCTTGATCAACTTTTTCGGCCAGATTTTTTTACCAAATAAGGCAAAACTTATCCATCCCCTACAAAAAAACTAACTGCCGAAATCAGAATATGCATGGACAACAGAATGTACTGCTGCTTTTGATCACATTAAAGACCACATTACAGCTCAATGTTTTCTGCATTTTCTAGACTTTTCAAGAACGTTTTTATCATGACAGAAGCTCAGATCATAGTATTGGAGCTTGTATGATGAACAAAGGTGACGACATTCAACTCAGACCAGTCTCCTTCACAGGATGGGGATTAACAGAACAAGAAATCAAACTGTATATTTCAAAAGCATTAGTGTGAAAGAATACGACGCAGTGGTGTGTCTATACGCAGACTGATTAAGGCTGCAAGGCTGGATAGGCTAATAATAGTATCCAAGGCAGGAACATTACATTGCATAAGAATGATACAGGTGCAAACCAAAGTATGTGTACTGTGTCTCGGGGGATTAATGTAGTGGTTAGCACATCCGCCCATGACATATGACTGGTCTGAATCATGGACGGAAGGCCATGAGTTCGATTCCATGATCTTCCAAAAACACCTTTACATAGCCTTCTGGAATATTTCACAATAGTCCATGCACTGGAACAGTTCAGCCATTTCATAATGAACAAACTGTTTGTGATGTATTGTGACAACCATTCCCATTGCAACTTTCTCTCCAATAGCAGAAGTGATAAACGAATTTCTCCCAAAAATACAACACTGGCTGTTATTTCTAACATCCTATGAATTTGAGAATTTTTATATCAGCACTAATGCCAATTTCGTGGAAAGCGCATTGTCTCGCAGAATTATGACCCACCATCTGCTCAAAACATACGTTGGGGAAGCAAAGTGCAGCTGGTCGCATACCCAGCTTGGTGACTGGGTCGCGCTCTGTTCGCCCCAAAGCTCGGACGGCCACGGATGGCTGACTCTAGACGATGTTGGTTCCCTTACTACTCCTCGTTGAGTTAACTGGTACCCCACGTACAGGCCACCATCCAGCGTACTGGGCGAGTGCCTGGTGCCCCTTTAAGCCGGGTTTCACGGCCCGGGCCCCCCATACGGAAGGGGGATTTCGCTTTATCAACCAATGACTATATATTCATTGGGTTATCCAGATTGGCTAGGAACCCGATACAGGGACCCGATATGGAAAAGCTGTATCAGGTCAGACCCGATACAGCTTTTTGACCGACTACTTTTTGTCCTATTTCACAGACATTCATTTCTTCTGGGAGGGGGCTTGGAATTGGCCAATTGGTCACTGTTCATTGTTATGTATTCCCCAACACAATACAAAAAAAATAATAACAGCAATAATAAATATAAGAATACAAATGTTAAAAAGAATCTATGCTTTTATTACAAACACTACGTCAATGACACTTCTATGTGAAAGTATACAATGTACTAACACAATAAACCACGAACTACAAAGGATCACGTAATGCGTGCAAGGGGTGCTCAGAGAAATGCGGTGTGCGTTATTGTTTGAACGGTTGACGTTTGAAAGAACACGTCAAGGGCACTGTGGTTTACGCTGGTCGCTTTGTATTCTAGGAAAACTTATTGTAAACACAAGCCAGAACAAGCCAGATATTTCATTGACGGTCTGAATATTCTGGTCATTTTAGTATATACATGTACTGTTAGTATGTTTATAATACGTCTAACAAAATAGATGGTTATAAAAATGCCATGGGATCATTCAAATCACCTGGATATGCAACCCAATTGACGTTATCAGGACGAGAAGGTTCGAATCGGCAGTCTGCCTGTAGACTATTAGTGTATTCATGTGCGTTTTGAAACTTGGCTTTTTTATGATTATCTGTTCATCAACTGCATTATATATTAGAAACATTGCGTATTTGTGACATTGGTTGATAAATAAAGAACGCAGTTCCTCTCCCCATATGACTGTTGTGTATCGGACTCATCTGCGGGCGCATCAGACTCGCCTAAAGGCTCGCCTGATACGCCCGCAGATTCGTCCGATACACAACAGTCATGGGCAGGCGGGAGGAGGGGGTTCGCCACCGGCTAGCCCCCCGTCAGATAAGTAAAGAGGGCCTATCCCCCTTAAGGAATAGGTTACCAGCCCTACATGCTATCCGACTTCAGCGTCTACAAGGAAACTGAGCCCTAATGGCTGAATCTTAGTACTATAGTGTACTGAGTCCCTTAATCCTACAGTGGGCATAAGCAGGAACAACAACAAGGTGTGTGTAACAAAGGGGATAATATTACCTAGTCCAGTGCAACTTACATAACCTACTTTTATACTCTTAGAGGTTGCTGCAACCTCGCGCACTGGAGACCTACTTAAAGAACTGGTTTCGTTATTACACCCAGGTCCCATGGAGGTAGGACTACTCCGCTTTTAAGGGTATAGCCTACCTGCATGGGAGCTACACATTAAACGAAAACAGTGAAAAAAGTATCCAAGTATCCAAAGTGTACACGGTGCGGGCGGCACTGGGTGCAGCCACATCCTCTCTCACCGCACTCCATTTTTCAGGGACTTCACGACTGCTTCACGTTAAGTCCGCGGAGCTGACGCTATACTTTGCGACACTGGTCGCGCACTTGGGCCGCCACACTTGCCGCCCGAGCACCTGAAAATATACAAAACAAAAAACTCTCCCCAACGCTACCTGGTGTATAAGTGAGATGCAACATGACTCTGGTCACCCGTTAGAATATAGGAGGGGGGTAACAGGACCAGCGACTTATTAACAAAACGGGAAGGGAAAATTTAGAAGAGGGCCTTTACACAAACAAAGGGCCAAACTACATGGAGGGGCTGCCGGCTACGATGTCGGATGGTGTACCGTGTAGAGTAGAATAGCCGATTTGAAGACAATATGAAAGCCACTGTAGGTCGGACCGCCTTTGGACTCAAAAGCCCAACTCCTACAGATGGGGCTGGTAACTGGCCCACCGCCTCATTAGGACGCATTTACCCCTTGACGCCCCAGCCGCCAAGATTTCGCCAAGCCCGCCCGGCATTAGCTGGGCAACGGCCAACACCCAAAAGTGCGACTAACTTGCTGACCAGGCACACCATCTACAACTCGTCAGTTGGCATGATGCACCTCCCCCACCCGACGACTCGGCCCAGCAGAAAGTGGGTCCGGGGTCCGCATGCGAAACTCGGTCCCTTCGAATCAGTTCCTGCCCTTACTGCCATAGCAGAAGGCACAAAGAATACCTCTACTGTGTCTTGACGAAGTCGTGGTGGTCCCAGCCAGTGCACCATACCTGCAGCCACAGCTGGGGGTGATGTCACGAGACTGTCGGTGTTGGATGCCATCTCCGCACTCGCGAGGAGACGGAAGAATGACTTCAGCTGTTGACTGACAAACGCAAGCTGCAGGTCCGCGACTGTTGTCTCATGGTTTCCCTGTCACGCCGATATCCCCAGCCCCCCCTGATGTTGTTTATCTCTTATCCCCTTTTTAGAATAAAAGGTAACTGAAACGGAAAGTAAACAAAATTAA
>JAGTTF010004622.1:41820-52356 GCA_019095985.1 Streblospio benedicti | reverse complement strand
AGCTGGGAGAGAACCTCCATAAGAAGACCACCTCTCTATTGTGACCACGTCTGGTCCTTCAGGTGGTCTCACTAGAGAGGTTCTACTGTAGTAGAAGGAAAAAAACCTACTCAGATGCTTCTCTTTTTGTCAAGAAGCGACGTTTCGGTGGACTTTCCACCTGCATCAGGTTTGTCTGGCAAAGTGCGCTGAATGTTGTTGTTTTGCACTCTGCTTCCGTGATGGGTGGAATTCCCAGTCACGTGAAGAAGTCTTGTCAGAACTTGGGGACCGCCTTGCCTTGGTTCAGGTTGAGTTTGGGTCTGCGTGTGGAGATCTTCGAACGTCGCTTCTAGACGAAAAAGAGGAGCATCTGAGTAGGTTTTTTTTCCTTCTACTATGATGAATCCAGATGCTAAGAAATCACTACTAAATGATAGGTTCAACTGTATGTAGAGATGTGGTGTTAATTTTGAAGTTAAGCCAGCAGACAAGCAAAAACCCCGGATGGATGTATATAGTGACTTATCAGTCTGCTTGTCAGAGACAACAGAGTGAGAATATAATTGAATCCACAAGCAAACTTGGGAACAACACATTAGCGTAATTTCAAGTTTTTTTTTCATTCTATGACAACATTCAACAGCAATGAATGTCCTTTATCTATCTGTATAGAAAAAACACACATAAAATTGAGTCAGAACTGTACTAAGTTTATTTCAAATAATAGAAGTCATATACACAATAGTCTACAAAGTTACATAATATAGATACAGTTAGTTATTTACATATTTCAGTTGGCAGCTTTAATAAATTGGTTCAGTCGTGTACAGACTTACTTTACATTACATATTATAGATCATTCTACATTTAGTGTCTCCAATAAGTAAAAAAATATTTATATAATAAAGTACAGAACAATCACTTACAGTACGTCTAGCTGAAAGAGGACGTTATGATTCCTGCTTGGAAGTTGATAGCAAATATTACGTCTCAACCTGGGTAATATTGCCAGACTACTTTTGATAGTTAATTCTATAATCCAAGCAGAAAACCTAAAATCTGGTGTAGACAAATTAGCCGGCAACAAAATCACGCTGGGCAGAAAACATTTGAAACAAGCTAGTGGTAAAATTTCAGGAATCTGTCAAAACCTGCTAAAAGACTCTAAAATTATTTACAAAAGATTATTTACAAAAGATGATGTTGAGTAATAACCGCTCACTTCTTGGCATGCACAGTCATATGGTGGTTTTTCAAGCTGCCTCCAGGTGTAAATGCTTTCTGACAAATGTGGCAGTAAAATAGCTTCTCACCAGTGTGTGTGCGCTTGTGCATCTTCAGTTTAGAATTTTGAGAAAAACATTTCCCACACTGATCACACTTGTATGGTTTCTCTCCCGTGTGAATGCGCATATGAGTAACAACAGCAGACCTGTGAGAGAAACTTTGATCACAAACTCCACAACCATAAGGTTTCTGACCGGTGTGAGTTCTCATGTGGATTTTCAGACTTTCTTTTCGGCTGAATGATTTCTCACAACTTGTACATTGATATTCTGTTTCCCCAGTGTGGATTCTCATGTGTTTGGTCAAGCTGCTACTGTCACTAAAACACTTGCCACATTGGCTGCACTCATAAGGTTTTTCACCAGTATGAATTCTCATGTGCTTTTTAAGAAGTTCATTTCGGCTGAATGATTTCTCGCACACTGTGCACTGATGTTCTTTCTCCCCAGTGTGGATTCTCATGTGCCTGGTCAAGGTGGCTTGTTGGCTAAAACACTTGCCACATTGGCTGCACTCATAAGGTTTCTCACCAGAGTGAGTTCTCATATGGGATTTCAGCTGTTCACTTCGGCTGAATCTTTTCTCACACACTGTACACTGATGTTCTTTCTCCCCAGTGTGGATTCTCATGTGGCTGGTCAAGGTGGCTTGTTGGCTAAAACACTTGCCACATTGGCTACACTCATAAGGTTTCTCACCAGAGTGACTTCTCATGTGGGTTTTCAGATTTCCCTTTAGGCTGAATGATTTCTCACATAATGTACATTGATATTCTTTCTCCTCAGTGTGGATTCTCATGTGGCTGGTCAAGTGGCTACTGAAACTAAAACACTTGCCACATTCACTACATGCATATGGTTTCTTATCACTTTGTATTCCTTTGTGTGATTTTCGACCCTCACTTCGTATGGAAGATTTCTCAAAAGATGTTGACTTCATGTGCACATCACTGTGGTTTGCCATTGCGTCCAAGCTATTAAATGTGATATGATATTCACTTCTGCACAACCTTAATCTTTGCTAAAACTAAACACAAAACTGACTTATTATAGTAGTTTGGAACAAATATTTATCCTCGTGTTATGATTATCCACTGTTTATTGCACTTATTTCCTTTTTTTATAATTATCAATAGTTGTAAAAAATAACATTATCTGTATGATAATGCTATATCTAATTTTCTTCTAATTTTGCAAAAACAAAACTGGACATGCATGATTATGATATTAAATATTAAATAAAATTTACTGTTTTATCAGAATAGTGTTTATCAAAGTGTGTTTGATAATCATATTAAACAGCAAAATTTCACAATTACGATTTCTAGTCACAATGCAAACTCCTTGACATAATCCATTTTAAGTTTTCATTCCCACAATTTTATGTTTAAGAAGCTGCAACAACGACACTGTTAATTCTTGGAGCTGCTTTACACATAGTTCATAACAGGGAAATGTTTATTTTATCTTAAACACACAAATCTCAACATTTCCAAAGCATAACTTTCCTATAATGTCTATTTTATCATTGTACCAGTACTTCATTTACAGTATACAGTATAGTTATATCATTAAAATGACACGTGTAGTTTTATGTAGATTTTCTCCAGAATTATCGCCCTAGGGGACCATTCAGTATTTATGACAGGGTGGGGTAGGAGGATTTCAGGGCGGGGCATGAACTTTTGTAACAATCTTTGGAGGGGGCAAACAATTCATAGAAAATTTACCCGTATTTTTGAGAGATTCTGTACTAAAGTTTACTGCTTTTATATGGACATCTATCAAATAGTATTTGATTTAACTGTCAATGACTGTTAACTGTAAGTGTGTGTGTGTGTGGGGGGGGGGTATTCCATTCTTATCACATGAAATTGAGGGGGTTACCAATTTATTCACAGAGAATTGAGTGGGATATTAATCTTTCACTGGATTTTTGGAAAATCCTCCTACCCCACCCTGTCTTAAATACCGAATGGTCCCTACACATGTTCATGGTCCTTGCACGGGGTCACGGCCCCTACACACAGTCACGCTCCGTACACGGCCGTGGTTTCCACACGATCGCAGACCCTACAAGGGATCACACATTCAGCTGCTGGGGCCACGACCCTACTAGAATGTACATTTAGGCAATAGAAAACTTTAAAATAGTCAGCTACTATTGATCTGAGGAATCTTCAGTGATTACATATTCAAGGGATGGAATACATGGGTTCATTTTTACGCACATGTAGGCAAATGAGCTGCTCTGGTTGTTGTGTATTTTGATTGTGACATTGATGACTGGCACAGTACACTGGGGTGTGGTTTTTATCATGTCTCCGCAATATATTTCTCACATCATATTTCACAAAAGTCGGGAATGAAAATTGTGAGTGTCAGACTACAGCTTAACCATTGCGCCAACCATTAAGCCTAGAGTTGAAATTAAAAAAAAATAAATAAATAAAAGCATTAGGCTAGTAGCACGCGCCCGTCATTGTTTACACAGAACTTTATGTGATATGCCCCAATATTTAAAACGTCTCCCCTATTGCAAACACCACATACCCGTTCCCCCCAAACTAAGTAATGGTCCGCCCCTAACATACAGTATCTTTCTTCAAAACATCCGGCATACATAGATCTAGGCAAAACGAAAGCCAGTTATACCTTCACCACATAAACATAACGTGAACATGTCTCCAGAAAACGAAAGCAAAGGTAGACTTGTTGGGTAATTTAAAGGATCAAGTATAACAATCTACTTGTTTGGGATATAAATAATCAGCATTTTGATTACGGACAAGTGTTTGCACGCCATATTACTGCAGTAGACCTCGTCAGGTTTATCACAGTGATACTGACTGTACCACTTTATACTTTGGACTTGGTGCATATAGGAGTGTGAATAGTTTATCATTAAACTTCATGTTCAATTATAAGTGTGTAACAGGATACGTCTAGGCGAGAAACATAATAACACAAGGTACTGTACTCAAGGGACTCTGTTTATATATTATGTTGCCTATATAGGGGATTATTTATACTGATAGTTAAATTATTATGTTACCTATATAAAGGATTAATTAAACTGATACTTACATTATTATGTTACCTATATAAAATGATTATTTAAACGGATATTGGCATTTGTAATCGCTGGTTTACGTTTATGTTGAGAAATCCTCGTTTATGTTGGGAAATCTCCGGCTGTTGCGAACAAATGGCACGATGTTTCACCTGCCTCACGGTGTTGGGTAGCTTTACAATGTTGCGCTAACACAGTGGACCAATTTCAAAAACATTCATGATTTATGTACCTGTAAAACTGTATAGATATGGCAGGATGCCGTAGATGATGTTTGTTCTATTTTGATTCAACATTCAAAAATGGTCCATGACATTATACAGTAGAAACTCTCTATTAGGACCACCTCTGAGACCAGAGTTTGGTGGTCTCAATAGAGAGGTGGTCTCTATACAAAGGTTCGTTTTGGTAGCTTTATGAAGGTTTGATACCGTGACAAGTGGCCTTATTATAGAGGTGGTCTAAATAGAGAGTTGGTCTTAACTGGGGGATCTACTTTACTTCTATTCTCGGGGAAGAAGGCCATAAAAGCAGACATTTACGTTTACATGTATAAATGCCTGACTCGGCAATAAGCATGTAATGTCAATGACAAGATAAGTTGACTTTGGCTACAAGGGAGGGACTGATTTGAAATTCGTAATGAGATTATCGTACAACAAGAGATAGTTTAACGAGATACGCAACACGTCCATATCTGCGTTCCCAGCAGGTGCGAGCAGGTGCAGAGGGAGAGGATGGTCAACAAACGCCGTTGTGTACAAATGAATATGAAATTGGCCGATTTTGACGTGATACATTTGCATTTTATGATTAGAAATATAAATAGCTATGATCTACAAAATATAGTCCTATTTCTTGGCGGTGACATCAAAGTAAAAAAAAAAACTTTACAGGAACATTTACAAACCATGTTATTTACCCAATGGCATGGATATTTTCCCGCCGAACGGCAACTGTCATCTATTTGGCGATGCAAGTGATTGATGCTCAAAAAAACTATTTAGGTAAAAAAGAATTACATAGATTCATGTATATGAATGGGTTTGCTTACTACTACTTATTATTTTCCATCAAAATTAGATCTGTATATATTAATACAACAACCGTGTGATGGTACATGTTTTTGTTATTGTCAACTGCTAGTGCTACTGCTAGTGAAATACTCTCTCATAAAACGACAAGTATCAACATTTCAAACTTCTTCCGACTTTCAACTTATATTAGACATTTTGCATAAGGGATTAAAAAAGTTGTCCCCTTTTGCACTTTTGGTGTTCAACCAATCAGAGTCCGAGAAAAGTGACACATGTTTATTAAGTGTCTAATCAAGTTATAATAAGGGTCAACATTTAAATGAAACTCCTCCCTTGCCATGTTTGGCATTGCTATGAAAACATAGTTCATAATACAGTTCATGGTAGACTGATGTGTTAAGACATTTTTATCTTGTCATAATCATAATTATGGTATTCTCTAAAAATGTAAACTCATCTATTGTTATAAATGTCTTTTACCGTAACAAATATTTTCGACCGTCTCTATCAAGCTGACATCACACAGGATGACGTCACACACCCTGTATGAGTTTATCAAAATCTCAATGTACTGGACTGGTAAACAAATATTGAGTTACTTGATTTTCACTAAATCTTAGTTATGATGCGTATATTTTTCAGGATACCTGTCCTATGACGAGTATGATTTTTATACCAATTTCATGTACATGTATCTGTGGCCCTGTAGATAGGGTATAATCATATTTAATCACATGTAATGCTACGGCTACTACTACATCCTCTGCGGGTGTCCCAGTTTCTGGGGTAGGCAACAATGACCAACAATGACCAAGTTTGGATTATGAACGAATTAAGAACAAACAAAAAAAGGCTAATTATAGAATATACCAAATGGCATTTTATGCATTAATGCCCCCAAATGATGTAGTTATGGTCCATTTACTACTATTCCCATAGTGGTTATACCATGAAGGAGGTGAACTGTACTTTCACCAACAAGCCTTTAATCCTCTCAGGCAAATAGAGTAGCTGTTACAGAAAACCTACAGTTTTATACAAACTAACCAATTAATCTCTTTGATGATAACTGGTGTCTTGGAGGAATAACTTACTTACATCATAATATAATAGGTGACTATCCACTATAATAACAGGTTCATTACTTATGTTGCACTGTATCTGAAACCACTTGAGAAAAATTGCAAAAAGGATTAGAAAAGTACTACTAATTAATATATACTAGCTTATACCCGTGGGGTCTAAGAGGCATGCTGAGAATCACATTGAATCACTCCAGTTACATGATCGTATAAACAGATCCCAAATAAATCATGGTGATATTGATTGAATGGCAGCTAAAACTAGAGGACTTTTTCTTTAGCTTAGGGTGCGTTGGTTGATTGGGGGGTCGGTTAACTTTTTCTTCACGCTCCAAAAAATGGACGACCTCCCCGGTATCGTTATTTATGCTAGTTTTCTGTGCTAGTCTAATGTAGACATGCCAGTAGTAAAACGGACCCACAAAATAAGACATGTTCTTTTGAAAGCTGTGGATTAATTATTGCATCAATTCCTATAAAAGTAAGGCATTCTGACAAGAAATGTATGTAGTTTCTTATTTTCAACACATGGGACCAAAATATTAAATAGGTATTGTAATAACCTGCAAACATCGACACGGCACTGACACTGTTGCCGAAATTCACCTGTCAAGATTTTCCAATGCACAGGATACATGCTCACAATAATATATTTAGTTGAAACAATTACATAGACTTATATATATGGATGGAATCGCATAATACCACAGATTATTTCCATCAAAATATTGTATTAGTTCAACAACTAGTAAGTGAAAAAATAACCATATATTTGGTTGTCGTTGCGAGTCCGCCGTAATAAATCTACAAATATACTGTAGTCATTTCCGATGTAAACCATCCCCAAGCGAGCAGCTCCTAGCACCTGTTCAATACTTTTACGTCCACTATATATACTATAGGAA
This sequence comes from Streblospio benedicti, assembly GCA_019095985.1. Taxonomy (NCBI): domain Eukaryota; kingdom Metazoa; phylum Annelida; class Polychaeta; order Spionida; family Spionidae; genus Streblospio; species Streblospio benedicti. Next base: position 44,991 of record JAGTTF010004622.1, on the reverse strand, counting down.
ACACACGGTCTCTTGGTAATGCTCTTTGGTACAACCTCAAATTGCGAACCCCAATCTATTGACACTACAACTGTCTACAGCTTTTTAGGGATCACATATCAGACGTTTTTAAAGACCTATTTAAGACCTCCAGACAAAAAAAAATCAGGCCTTTTACTAACATTGAACCACCCAACTCCAAGTGGATACATGCTGCCTCGTGAGGGTTTCTATCAAAGGTAATATAAACATGCATAAAAATACGGGAAAAAACAACCAACAAGGAAAAGGTTTGAAGTTCACAAAGCCAGCAGACAAGCAAACACCCTCAGACGGAACGTATATCGTGACTGTCACTTATCAGCTTGCTTGCCATAGACAACAAAAAATATAGTTGAATCCTGAAGCAAAACAACATAAGTGTAATTTCAAGAGTGTTTCATGACTATGGCTTAGTCCATGAGTCACCGCCATACCACATGTAAAGAAAAATAAACACACATAAAATAAAATTGAAAGTAAGATTTGTACTAAATTTATTTCAAATATTAAAGCAGAAAATATACACAAAAGTCTACAAAGCTACATAATATAGATACAGTGAGTTATTTACATATTTCCTTCGGCAGTCTTTAATCAATTGGTTGAGAAGTCTACAGGCTTACATGTACATTTAGTTTGTCCAATAAGTAAAAAAGGTATTTCATATAATGAAGTACAAACCACAATTTCTATTCATATAATAAAGCAATAATAGAGTTCACTACCACATACTAGTGTATTCATATATCAGTTAAGTGCTGAGGCTACAAGCAAATGAAAAAGGAACACACATAAAATTGAGTCAGATTTGTACTAAACTTATGTCAAATCATAGAAGATATACACAAAAATCTACAAAGTTACATAATATAGATACAGTTAGTTATTTACATATTTCCTTCGGCAGGCTTTAACCAATTGGTTCAGAAATCCACAGACTTAACATAGTGTACATTTAGTTTCTCCAATAAGCAAAACAAAGTATTTCAGAATCACTACCACATACTAGTATATTCATACATCAGTTAAGTGCTGAGGCTTTAGGGAGTGATTCGGTCAGCACTATTTATCATAGGATGGATATCACAGGCAGTATTCATCCATTGTATTTGTGTGGCAATAATGGGAAGAGTCGATAGGTTGTGACGTGTTGTTATGAACATAGATCAATGTGTGACATTTTATTGCAGTTTAAATTGAAAAATACAATTGTGTGGATTGTTATTCATATGCATTATTCATTCATAATGCGCTCAGATCTAGCATAGTCTACTGACACGACCCAACAACACGGCAGGTTAAATGTGCTGTGTTGTGTAAACTACAAACTTAATGCAGGATCAGATGTTCAGATCTGTGAGGAAAGTGTCTGTCAACTATGTAATATTGCCGGACTACTTTTGGGTAGCAAATTCTAGAATCCAGCCTAAAGTACAAGCAGAAAACCTAAAATCTGGTGCAGACAAATTAGACTGCAACAAAATCACGCTGGGCAGGTAACTTTTGAAACAAGCTAGTGGTGAAATATCAGGAATTTGTCTACACCTGCTAAAAATACTCTAAAACTATTTACAAAAAGAGATGTTCAATGTGTAATAACCGCTCACTTCTTGGCATGCACAGTCATATGGTGCTTTTTCAAGTTGCTTCCAAGTGTAAATGATTTGTGACAAATATGGCAGTAAAATGGTTTCTCACCAGTGTGTGTGCGCTTGTGCATCTTCAGATGAGAACTAACACCAAAACATTTCCCACACTGATCACACTTGTATGGTTTCTCTCCCGTGTGAGTGCGCATATGACTAACAACAGCAGACCTTGTGAGAGAAACTTTTATCACAAACTCCACAACCATAAGGTTTCTGACCCGTGTGAGTTCTCATGTGGGTTTTCAGATTTCCCTTTTGGCTGAATGATTTCTCACACACTGTACATTGATATTCTTTCTCCCCAGTGTGGATTCTCATGTGGCTGGTCAAGTGCTACTGTCACTAAAACACTTGCCACATTGACTGCACTCATAAGGTTTTTCACCAGTGTGAGTTCTCATGTGGGTTTTCAGACTTCCCTTTTGGCTGAATGATTTCTCACACACTGTACATTGATATTCTTTCTCCCCAGTGTGGATTCTCATGTGGCTGGTCAAGTGGCCTTGTTCACTAAAACACTTGCCACATTGGCTACACTCATACGGTTTCTCACCAGAGTGAGTTCTCATATGGGATTTCAGAGTTTCACTTTGGCTGAATGATTTCTCACACAATGTACATTGATATTCTTTCTCACCCGTGTGGATTCTCATGTGTCTGGTCAAGTTGCCTTGTTCACTAAAACACTTGCCACATTGGCTACACTCATACGGTTTCTCACCAGAGTGAGTTCTCATATGGAATTTCAGATGTTCCCTTTTGGCTGAATGTTTTCTCACACAATGTACATTGATATTCTTTCTCCCCAGTGTGGATTATCATGTGTCTGGTCAAGTGGCTTCTGTTACTAAAACATTTGCCACATTCACTACACTCATATGGTTTCTCACCACTTTGTATTCCTTTGTGTGATTTTCGACCCTCACTTCTGCTGAAAGATTTCTCAAATGATGTTGACTTCATTTGCACATTACTGTGGTTTGCCATCGCGTCCCAGTTTTTAAATGTGATTTTATATTCACTTCTGCACAACTTTACCGTTTACTAAAACTAAACAAAAAACTCACTGGTTATAGCAGTTGGATTAAATTTTTATCCTCCAGTTATGATTATCCACTGTTTGTTGCACTTAATTTGTGGGTTCTTTCTGTTAATATCTTCGACTTTATAAAATAAAATTATATGTAACATAATGCTATATATAATTTTCTTCTAATTTAGCTAATTGGCTAAAAAATATAATATAATTTGATATGCATGTTCATACTTTTAAATAGGAAATAAAATTTACTATTTTATTAGAATATTGCTTATTAAAGTCTCTTTGAATATCATATCTAAAAGCAAAATTTCACATTTACGATTTCTAGTCACAATGCAAACTCCTTGACAGTTGATCACTTTGTATAGAGGACTGCCATCTAATATGGATTCAGGGAGTACACAAAAAAATCAAATAATTATGACTCAGATGTTCAGGTGCTGCATTTTAAGTTTTCAT
>JAGTTF010004622.1:30053-41720 GCA_019095985.1 Streblospio benedicti | reverse complement strand
TACGTTTCATTCATGGCTTTTGAGCATCATTGTGCATATTTATTGTTTGAGGACATTTGTCCATCTTTTGTCAGTATATACATTTGTATATAGATGGCAGGTGGAAATCGGCCAAAAGATGAGACCATGGCTAGCCCTTCAAGATGTTGTAGGCTTAACATTGTAGAAGATCAACAATGTTACAAATCAATAAAAGAAATGCATAGATTTTCTGGTGTTGCCATCGTGGACGGAGAAGTATAGATCTAGATCTACCGTCAAATTTCAGTATCCGTGGCCAATGCTACTAGTGAGTACTAGATCTACAGTTGAGTTCATTAAAGTTTGATGAATGAAAACTCAAATATAATGGTGCAATGGTGTAGACCTATATAGACATAGATGGATAATTATTTCATGACTCATAAGGATAGTTGTGAACTGTGCATCTGAACTGTGCATAGATCTAGATCTGCACTGGTTATGGATGAATGGTATAGACATTGACATCTTCATTGATGGATTTATGTTGGCCGTTTGTGTCAATATGATAATAAGACAATATTGTGAATAGTCAAGTGTCAGTAATGACAGTGTCTAGGCTAAAGTAGTATAAGATGCCAGAGTAATTTGCGAATTTAGTTTGCAAAAACGCAAACTTAAATACTCAGCAAACATTAATAGCCTGTGTAAAGTATGTCTCGGATAGAAAAATCACAAAATTAAATGGTAAAAAAATAAGTTAATAGCCACAAAATATTTTATCTTTACAGTAATCGTCTAGTGATTTGCCAATGCTGTAATACTTAAAATTTTGTTTCACACTTAGCATGAACTAGTCCATCAAATACGTTACAATCATATTTTATCTAAATGCACACAGCAACAATGTAAGTTGATGTTGAATATTATGATTTTTATGGACTTATCATATTTTACCAGCAAGTGAAAGAAATCATACATTTTGTAATAAATATACCCCCAAATAATTTTTGATTAGTTAATTTGTTTTTGCCATGTCATTGTCACATGTATACAAATTTGGTTTATTTTTCCTAATCTCTACACTATAAACATGATGCGCCTGTCTTAGGCATTGCCTATTCATATTAACATAACCATAGGCTGTATATACACTAAAATGACTGGGTCCGTTTAGGGTTCATTCTAAGGTGGATCTGAAAGTTTGGGGTCATAACACTCCTTAGTTTTTCTTCAAATCATCGGCTGGGACTAAAAAACTATAGACTATTGATAACATTATACAGAAAAACCTCTCTAGTTAGGAGAACCATTGTTAGGTGGTCTCAATAGAAAGGTTGTCTCTATATAGAAGTTCATTATGGTAGCTTTGTGAAAGTTTTCGGACCGTGAAAAGTGGTCTTATTATAGTGGTCTCTATTCTGAGGTCTAAATAGAGAGTTGGTATTAAACTGTTTTATATTTTTTATTTTTATTTCTTCTATTCTGTGGGGAAGAAGGCCATAAAGCAGACATTTACGTACATGTATAAATGTCGACTCTGCAATAAGCAACAATGAAAGTGCAAGAAATGACTCCACGGAGGGCGCCAATTTTGGGAAAAAATCAGAGCGTCATCATTGAGCAGGTTAATGTGAAGGCAGCAAAGGTTCTTTGAAATGGCTCGTAATCTCACGTGGAACTAAAAAGGAGTAGTGACACTTATGTGGATCAGAAGTAGTCGGATAAGGCTATTAAAGGGGCTCAGGACGGTGTGAGGGGTGAACAATTGTAATGGTGTGATTATAATTAACAAATGTTAATAGTTTTAAGATTCAATACAAGTTTTTTTTTTTTTTTTTTTTTTTTTTTTTTTGATCAATACAAGTTTATTTATCTTATGACAAATTGTCAATATTTGTGGCTAAATACATAGAAACATCATGGAATAAAGGAAAGACAAACTGTATAACTAACAATTGTAAATTTTATTTTTTATTGCACATTTATTATAAGATATGATTTAAACTGACTTATAAGTCAGAATGACCACGTCTGGTCCTTCAGGTGGTCCACTAGAGAGAGGTTCAACTGTAGTAAAAGGAAAAAAAACCTACTCAGATGCTTCTCTTTTTGTCAAGAAGCGACGTTTCGGTGGACGTTCCACCTGCATCAGGCTTTGCTGGCAAAGTGCGCCGAATGTTGTTGTTTTGCACTCTGCTTCCTGATGGGTGGAATTCCCAGTCACGTGAAGAAGTCTTGTCAGAACTTTGGGACCGCCTCACCTTGGTTCAGGTTGAGCTTGGGTCTGCGTGTGGAGATCTTCTAGCGTCGCTTCTATACGAAAACGGGAGCATCTGAGTAGCTTTTTTTTTCTTCTACTATGATGAATCCAAATGCTAAGAAAGCACTACTAATTGATAGGTTCAACTGTATCTAGAGATGTGGTGTTATTTTGAAGTTCACAAAGCCAGCAGACAAGCAAACACACTCGGATGGAATGTATGTGAATTATCAGCTTGCTTGCCAGAGACAACAAAGAATATAACTGAATCCACAAGCAGACTTGGCTAAAACACATTAGCGTCATTTCATTCTGTGTCAACATTCAACAGCAATGATTGTTTACATGTATAGAAAAATGAACACACAATGACATGGACAGTCAGATTTGAACTAAATTTATTTCATATTATAGAAGGTATACACAGGCGTCTACAAAGTTACATAATATAGATACAGTTAGTTATTTACATATTTCCTTCTGCAATTGGTTCAGAGGACTACAGACTTTACATAGTGTACATTTAGTTTGTCCAATAAGTAAAACAGGTATTTCATATAATGTTATTTAAAAGTTCACTACCACATACTAGTGTATTCATATATCAGTTAAGTGCTGAATTACAAGCAAATGAAAAAGGAACACACATAAAATTGAGTCAGATTTGTACTAAACTTATGTCAAATCATAGAAGATATACACAAAAATCTACAAAGTTACATAATATAGATACAGTTAGTTATTTACATATTTCCTTCGGCAATTGGTTCAGAGGTCTACAGACTTTACATATTGTACATTTAGTTTCTCCAACGCATAGAAAAGTATTTCTTATAATAAAGTACAAACCACGATTCTTTTATATAATAAAGCACAGAACAATCATAGAATCACTAACACATACTAGTATATTCATACATCAGTTAAGTGCTGAGGCTTTAGGGAGTGATTCGGTCAGCACTATTTATCATAGGATGGATATCACAGGTAGTATTCATCCATTGTATTTGTGTGGCAATAATGGGAAGGGTCAACAGGTTGAGCATAGATCAATGGGACATTTTATTGCAGTTTTAATAGAAAAGTAGAATATTATGATTTTGTTATTCTTCTGCGCTATTTATTCACTCAGATCTAGCGTAGTCTACTGACACGACCCAACAACACGGCAGGTTAAATGTGCACGGTCGTGTTTTTCTATAAACCATTGTATATAATAGAATGGCTGATACACACGATAATTTGGCTTACATGAATAATTCCCATTCACATTTCTGTGACGTGAAAACTAAAAACTGTTTATTTCTAACTTGATGCAACATCAGACGTTCAGATCTGTGAGGAAAGTGTCTGTCAACTATGTAATATTGCCGGACTACTTTTGGTAGTGAATTCTAGAATCCAGCCTAAAGTACAAGCAGAAAACCTAAAATCTGGTGCAGACAAATTAGACTGCAACAAAATCACGCTGGGCAGGTAACTTTTGAAACAAGCTAGTGGTGAAATTTCAGGAATTTGTCAACACCTGCTAAAAATACTCTAAAACTATTTACAAAAAAAGAGATGTTCAATGTGTAATAACCGCTCACTTCTTGGCATGCACAGTCATATGGTGCTTTTTTCAAGTTGCTTCCTTGTGTAAATGATTTGTGACAAATATGGCAGTAAAATGGCTTCTCACCAGTGTGTGTGCGCTTGTGCATCTTCAGATGAGAACTTTGAGAAAAACATTTCCCACACTGATCACACTTGTATGGTTTCTCTCCCGTGTGAGTGCGCATATGAGTAACAACAGCAGACCTGTGAGAGAAACTTTTATCACAAACTCCACAACCATAAGGTTTCTGACCCGTGTGAGTTCTCATGTGGGTTTTCAGACTTCCCTTTTGGCTGAATGATTTCTCACACACTGTACATTGATATTCTTTCTCCCCAGTGTGGATTCTCATGTGCCTGGTCAAGTTGCTACTGTCACTAAAACACTTGCCACATTGGCTACACTCATAAGGTTTTTCACCAGTGTGAGTTCTCATGTGGGTTTTCAGATTTCCTTTTGGCTGAATGATTTCTCACACACTGTACATTGATATTCTTTCTCCCCAGTGTGGATTCTCATGTGGCTGGTCAAGCTGCTACTGTCACTAAAACACTTGCCACATTGGCTACACTCATAAGGTTTCTCACCAGAGTGAGTTCTCATATGGGTTTTCAGATTTCCCTTTTGGCTGAATGATTTCTCACACACTGTACATTGATGTTCTTTCTCCCCAGTGTGGATTCTCATGTGGCTGGTCAAGTTGCCTTGTTCACTAAAACACTTGCCACATTGGCTACACTCATAAGGTTTCTCACCAGAGTGAGTTCTCATATGGGATTTCAGATGTCCACTTTGGCTGAATGATTTCTCACACAATGTACATTGATATTCTTTCTCCCCAGTGTGGATTCTCATGTGGATTTCAGATTTCAGGCTGAATGATTTCTCACACACAATGTACATTGATGTTTTTTCTCCCCAGTGTGGATTCTCATGTGTCTGGTCAAGTGGCTTCTGACACTAAAACACTTGCCACATTCACTACACTCATATGGTTTCTCACCACTCTGTATTCCTTTGTGTGATTTTTGACCCTCACTTCTGCTGAAAGATTTCTCAATTGATGTCGACTTCATTTGCACATCACTGTGGTTTGCCATTGTGTCCCAGTTTTTAAATGTGATTTTATATTCACTTCTGCACAACTTTAATGTTTGCTAAAACTAAACACAAAACTGACTTATTATAGTAGTTTGGAATAAATATTTATCCTCCTGTTATGATTATCCACTGTTTGTTGCACTTATTCCTTTTTTTTTTTCTATAATTATCAGTAATTATAAAAAAAAAAATTATTATATGTAATATAATGCTATACTTAATTTTCTTTCTAATTTTGCTACTTTGCTAACTAATAAAAAACAAAATTGGACATGCATGATTATGATATTAAATATTAAATAAAATTTTTTACTGTTTTATCAGAATATTGTTTATTAAAGTCTGTTTGAATATCATATTAAACAGCAAAATTTTCACATTTACGATTTCTAGTCACAATGCAAACTCCTTGACAGGTGATCTCTTTGTATAGAGGACTGCCATTTAATATGGATTCAGGGTACACAAAAAAATCAAATACAATTATGACCCAGATGTTCAGGTGCTGCATTTTAAGTTTTCATTCCCACAATTTTATGTTTAAGAAGCTGCAACAACGACGCTGTTAATTTTGGAGGCTTTACTCATAGTTCATAATAAGAAGGAAATGTTCACTTAAAACACACAAATCTCAACATTTCCAAACTATAACTTTCCTATAATGTCTATTTTATCATAGGCAGATCCAGGGGCGCCCCCCTTTACCACCAAAGTACTTCATTTACAGTATACAGTATAGTTATATCATTAAAATGACACGTGTAGTTTTATGTAGATTTTCTCCAGACTTATCGCCCTAAGGGACCATTCAGTATTTATGACAGGGTGGGGTAGGAGGATTTCAGGGCGGGGCATGATCTTTTGTAACAATCTTTGGAGGGGGGGCTATCAATTTTTTCACAAAGGGGGGGGCTAACAATTCACAGAAAATTTACCCGTATTTTTGAGAGATTCTGTACTAAAGTTTACTGCTTTTATATGGACATCTATCAAATAGTATTTGATTTAACTGTCAATGACAGTGTTAACTGTAAGGGGGGTCATCAATTCTTATCACATGAAATTGAGGGGGGTTACCAATTTATTCACAGAGAATTGAGTGGGGCTATTAATTTTTCACTGACTTTTTTTGAAAATCCTCCTACCCGACCCCACCCTCTCATAAATACTGAATTGTCCCTACATATGTTCATGGTCCTTGCACAGGGTCACGGTCCCTACACACGGTATTTCCGTACACGGCCGTGGTTTCCACACGATGACAGACCCTACAAGGGATCACACATTCAGCTGCTGGGGCCAGGACCCCCTAGACTAGACTGTACCATTTACACAATAGATGATTTTAACATAATCACCTACTGATCTGGGGGCCGTTGCATAAAATAATATATTTGATGGTCGTCAAAGTTTTGCTCGATGGCAGAGGGTTTCTCGTCATTTTTCAGAGTTGCATAAACGTGCTTTTGGCGTTAACGTGGAAACACAACTTTGCTGCTCATTATCGATTCTGATTGGTTAAGAGCCATGCGAGATTTCTATATGAGTGTTTCACTACTTTGGGCATGATCTCAATATACTTTGTGAATGGGAAAACAAAGACTTTCCGATGCTCAATTAATATAATAAATGCAATACTACGACGTGCAAAACAGTACGTAAAACGTGCAAAACAGTACGTAATTCGAGCTAGGGTGTTTAGAGAAATAAACAGTGAACGTTATTGTTTGGAAGGTTGAATTTTTCAAAGCATACGACACCAAAGTAATATATTTTACGTTTGACGCTCGTATTCTATGAAAACCGGCCTCCATTAAAATTGGTGTCAACAAACAATATATTTTATTAACAGTCTGAATTCTGGCCATTTTAGTATATACATGTATCATTAGTATGTATATAATGCGTCTTAACAAAATAGATTGTAATCAAAACACCATGGATTGTTTAAGCCACCTTGATAAGCAACCCAATTGACATTATCAGGATGGGAAGATTCGAATCGACAGTCTGTCTATCATGAGGTGCACAACGAAAAACACCATGAAGTTAAATAATTATGTTAAAACTGGTTAAAAATTTCAATTCCTTTCCAGTATCTTATATGCAAGAAACATGATAGTACTTTACCCAACTTATCATGATAGTTAAAGCCATGTTGTCCGACCGACAATACCATAGAACCTCAATGAATTCTCGACACAATTTCCCCTTCGATATATCTGTCCTTCAGGTGGTCTCACTAGAGAGGGTCAACTGTATCTAGAGAATGTGGTGTTAATTTGAGTAAAAATGAAGCCAGTAGACAAGCAAAAAAACAAAAACAAACAAACAGATGTAATGTATATTATCAGCCTGCTTGCCATGGACAACAAAGAGAGAGTGAGAATATAATTGAATTCACAAGAAAACTTGGGAAAACACATTAGCATAATTTCTAGAGTGTTTCATTCTCTGACAACAACAGCAATGATAATGCTTTATTTATCTGTATAGAAAAATAAACAGACATAAAATTGAGTCAGATTTGTACTAAATTTATTTCAAATATCAAAACAGAAAATATACACCAAAGTCTACACAGTTACAAAATATACATACATCTATCCATTTCTTGCTAGCACATGGTATGTTTTAAACAACCAAAAACATGCAGTTAGTTGTATATTTCAGTTGGCAGTCTTTAAACAATGGGTTCAAACTATGGTTTCAAACTTACGTTATATATTGTACATATAGTTTCTCCAATAAATAAACAACTATTTATAAGGGTGTTAGCATGTCCCAATATTATATGTTTAATGGTGTAGACCACTTTAAAGTACTATTTAGAAAAGCTATTGGAAACTTTAGATGTAGGATATTTAGTTGAGACAAATTTATTGTTCAAAGTGTATTTTTTTAAGTTTTATTCTAGTCATTCTATAAATTGGCATCAAACATCTGTTTTAATATATGCTTTACAACTAATTTTAACTAATCTTTGATATGGACTGTATATTTAACTATGCATTTTATCTCAGAAATAAACTGATACAATACAATAATAAAAGCACAGAACAATTATAATACACTACCATATACATTCATAGATAAAGTTAAGTGCTGAGGCTTTAGGACCTGTGATTCGGTCAGCACTATTTATCATATCTCACGGTATGTTAAATGTGCATGGTCGTTTTTTTCTATAAACCATTAATATATCATATGGCTGACACTTTGGTTAATTTGGCTTAAATGAACTTTCCCACAAACATTTATTGTTAAAAAAATTAAAATTTTTATTTCTATCTTGATTCACTGAGGATACCGCATGACCCCCCCTGGATCTGCCATTGGATTACTATGTACTTGAGGTTTGATCAGGTGCGAGCCACATTCAGGGTTATGGTCCATCATTATACAGTAGAACCTCTCTATTAGGACCACCTTTGGGACCAGTGTTAGTTGGTCTCAATAGAGAGGTATCTATACAGGGTTCGTTTTGGTAGCTACAAGCTTTTTGGGACCGTGTTTGTGGCCTTATTATAGAGGTGGTCTAAATAGAGAGTTGGTCTTAACTGGGGTTTCTACTTTACTTCTATTCTCGGGGGAAGAAGGCCATAAAGCAGACATTTACGTTTACATGTATAAATGCCTGACTCGGCAATAAGCATGTAAAGTCAATGACAAGATAAGTTGACTTTGGCTACAAGGAGGGTGCTGATTTGAAATTCGTAATGAGATTATCGTACAACAAGAGATAGTTTAACGAGATACGCAACACGTCCATATCTGCGTTCCCAGCAGGTGCGCGCAGGTGCCCGGGAGAGGATGGTCAACAAACGCCGTTGTGTACAAATGAATATGAAATTGGCCGATTTTGACGTGATACATTTGCATTTTATGATTAGAAATATAAATAGCTATGATCTACAAAAATATAGCCTATTTCTTGGCGGTGACATCCCCGAAAAAAAAACTTTACAGGAACATTTACAAACCATGTTATTTACCCAATGGCATGGATATTCCCGCCGAACGGCAACTGTCATCTATTTGGCGATGCAAGTGATTGATGCTCAAAAAATATTTACGTAAAACGAATTACATAGATTCGTGTATATGAATGGGTTTGCTTACTACTACTTATTATTTTCCATCAAAATTAGATCTGTATATATTAATATGACAACCGTGTGATGGTACATGTTTTTGTTATTGTCAACTGCTAGTGCTACTGCTAGTGAAATACTCTCTGATAAAACGACAAGTATCAACATTTCAAACATCTTCCGACTTTCAACTTATATTAGACATTTTGCATAAGGGATTAAAAAGTTGTCCACTTTGCACTTTTTCGTGTTCTACCAATCAGAGTCCCAGAAAAACGTGACACATGTTTATTAAGTGTGTCTAATCAAGTTATAATAAGGGTCAACATTTAAATGAAACTCCTCCCTTGCCGTGTTTGGCATTGCTATGAATAAATGGTTAATAATACAGTTCATGGTAGACTGTAGTCTTTCAAAAGACCTTATATCTAATAGTTTTTATTTCTATTTTTTACATAAACCTTTCGTGTCAACCATATATTAAATGCAAAGATAAAGAGCAAAGTGCAATTGTGACAGACTCTAGCTCTAATACATATAAGGTCTTTTACAAAACCCTACGAATTCCACTGATATTAAATATGCAGCCTCAAACATCCTGCCCTGATATAGCCTTTAAAACCAGAGTGTTCACTAGCAACAGCTGCAGAAAGCAGCAGAACTGGAGGATCGTGGACTCGAACTCACGATCTCCGTCTATGAATTCAGACCAGTCATATGTCATAGGCGGTTGCTCTACCGATTGAGCTAATCCCCGAGGACGAGGAAACCACGTTCCAACTTCGACCATATGCTTTCAGACACACATGTCTGACACCTTCGCTATATTTAGCTTAGGCCACTCTTCATCGACAAGCACACTACTGACTACGTTTGTTAGCATGTCGTGATACAGGATGTCGCATGCAGGATGCATTGTGTCGCTGAAGTACTTTGTTTACAGACTCCCCCAACTTCCTTCTCCTCTACAACCAGCCCACTAGTGTGACGATCTCACTTTCACAACAGCCACCGGGGTACCGCATCCAACTATCCCACACTAGGGATCCGGGCACCACCCAGAACCGCCTACCGCCAACACGTGGAGGCTTGGGCACTACCCAGAGCTGCCTTCTGCGATCTCGCTGTTTCGATACGGCCCCTAGGCGACTGTATTCAACCTATCCCACTAGGGATCCGGGCACTACCCAGAGCCGTCATCTCCTAGTGCGACCGGCTGTGTTGGAGAGTGAGCTAGGGAGTTTCCATACTACTTAGTACTCCAGGGACACAGGGTTGTTAGATCCTCGATTCTCCCGGTACACTCAGCACGGCGAGATCCCGGCGCCACGGTGCTGTACAACTTTCAGCTACCAGTGCCAACCCGCCTGGCGATCTCCCGGCGAAACCACGTCCCATAGTCAACCTACATTGACAGGGGGACCCGTAAGAATCCCCAGATCCAACCTCCCCACCATCCAGATCACACATACCCCTTAACCTGAGTTCGAATTCCCGGGCGGTAGCCCCCTCCCCCAATGTCTTACACACGGGGCCAGTCCCACTTGGACTAATGGACAATTCCACAATTTCACAGGGCGACTACCCCGGGTCCGTGTCCTCCACCAATTGAAACGAAAGTCAGTATGGCTTGTAAAGCTAATTTGGAGGATCGTGGACTCGAACTCACGATCTCCCGTCTATGAATTCAGACCAGTCATATGTCATAGGCGGTCGCTCTACCGATTGAGCTAATCCCCCGAGACGAGGAAACCACGTTCCAACTTCGACCATATGCTTTCAGACACACATGTCTGACACCTTCGCTATATTTAGCTTAGGCCACTCTTCATCGACAAGCACACTACTGACTACGTTTGTTAGCATGTCGTGATACAGGATGTCGCATGCAGGATGCATTGTGTCGCTGAAGTACTTATTTTTTGCAAGCTTTTGTCTAATTGCTTCATTATCCATGATCAGATAACAATAGAATATCAAATAAACAAACTATTACAAAACAGAACGTCATCAAACATTCCCCAATATAAATAAACAGTACCACATGCTAAAGCTTCTGTTACTTAACTGGGGCTGGCTTATGTGAATTAATGAACCAGAAACATATTACAAATAAACAGTACCACATGCTTAAACAGGAAAATACCCAACACAGCTGGACTGTTGCTTCTAAAATAGAAGCCATGTGCTTTTGTAAATGACGTCAATTTAGCAAAACACTTTGCAACATTGACGTAACACAGAGGCTTTTTTGAATAGGCCTTAATGTCAGACCATTTAAAGGCCTTGAGATAGGGCTAGGTAGACTGATGCGTTGAACGACATCAGTGTTTTTTTTATCTTGTCATAATCATAATTATGTATTCTCATGTATTGTTATTAATGTCTTTTACCGTAACAAAATATTTTCGACCGTCTCTATCAAGCGGTCTTTTCAAACTGACATCACACAGGATGACGTCACACATCCTGTATGAGTTTATCAAAAATCTCCAATGTACTGGACTGGTAAACAAATATTGGAGTTACTTGTCCTATGGACAGAGTATTCCTCAGTCAGCCCAGACATCAATTTCAATGGAATTTACACGGAGTTTGTTGATCTGTAAATCTTAGTTATGATGGGATATTTTCCGGGAAAACCCGTCCTA
>JAGTTF010004622.1:0-23494 GCA_019095985.1 Streblospio benedicti | reverse complement strand
GGGCCCCCACTTATTTTACTGCATGTGAAATCATTTCCCAAGGAAGCACTTGAAACACCATATGACTGTGCATGCAAAAGTGAGTATCCCATTGAACATTCTTTTGTAAAAGTTTGATTTTTTGGAGGTGTGACAAATTCCTGATATTTCACCACTACCTTGTTTCAAAAGTTACCTCCCGGTGATTTTGTTGCATCAATTTTTCTGCACCAGATTTAGGTTTTTCGTTTGTACTTTTGGCTGGATCTAAAATTTTGCTACCAAAAGTTCCGCAAAAATACATAGTTGACAGAAAACTTTCCTCACGGGTCTGAACGTCTATGTATCAAGTTAGAAATAAACAGTTTTTAGTTTTCACAGAAAGCCTGTGAATGGGAATTCATACAAAGCCAATTTAACCAGTGAATTCAGCCATTCTATTATATTTATTTATATACAATGGTTTATAGAAAAACGGACCGTGCAATATTTAACCTGCGTGTTGTTGGGTCGTGTCAGTAGACTACGTCTAGATCTGAGCGCATTATGAATAAATAGTGCATAAGAATAACAAATCATAAAAATTTACTTTTCTATTTAAACTTCAATAAAATGTTCCATATCTATGTTCATAATAACACATTTCACAACCTGAGCCCCTTCCCAAAATTGCCACACAAATACAATGGATGAATACTGCCTGTGATATCCATCCTATGATAAATAGTGCTTGTGGAATCACTCCCTAAAGCCTCAGCATTTAACTGATGTATGAATATACTAGTATGTGGTGTGATATAATTGTGGTGGTGAACTCTATAATTATAAACGTACTGGTTTTATTACATAAATGAAAATAGTGGTTTGTACTTTTAAATGTACAATATATGTAAATAAGTTGGCAGACCTCTGAACTGATTAATTAAAGACTGGCAACTGAAATATGTAATTGTATGTATAGTAGGTAACTTTTGCATTATTATATATATCTTCTATTATTTGAAATAAGCTTACTACAAATTTGACTCAATTTTATGTGTGTTCATTTTTCTATACATGTAAATAAAAGATAATCATTGTTTGTGCTTTTTTTCTGTTTTTGCTGCCTCATAATCCAAAAACAAAGTCTATTTTTAGTGAAAAATCAAATTTATTTAAACATGTTTTGACATCTCTAGTGTCCTTCTCAATTTAAAAATATAGAATATTACAAAATCAACAACAATGCCAATCATATTTTAAACCATCTCTATACCAAAATATCATATTATTCTAAATTATACCAGTAGACGTCCACCACTCCTTGCTCTGAGAGATACATCTTCATCATACATACACTCATTTCCTACTCAATCACTCATCCCTGCTTCTATTCCACACCCTATCTTTCACCTATCATCTGTTACATGTACTCACATTTACACTACTGATTAAAAACGTTTCTATTACACCATTGAATGTATGTGCTGCAGTTCATTATTATCAATTGTCTCATTCAATTTCATCATATAAGTCCTGAGAATGTGACATTCTCGGACTTATATTGAGACAATTCTATTATGTTGAGACCAATCTTGAGAATCGCCTGAAGTGGTCTTAATAGAGAAAGGGGTCTGTGCTTTGAGGTTAAAGTTGATGAGATGATCAAAGTGGACAGGCGGTGTATGTGTGTGTGTGTGGAGGGTTGGGGGGCGTCACATATTCTTCTGAGCCCTGTATCCCAAGCTTCGATATACAGCCTTCCCGGCGGCCCAGTGCTGGTTGATTCTAATCTGCTTTGGCTGGTTTCAAAAGTCCATAGTCTGATGGCTGGCTTGATGGACAGGCTACTCATATGCTGGCTTTGAAAAACTCCATCAACACAATTTTCTTGCTGTCTAGTGCCTGACCATTATTTTTAAAAGTGGACCGCTGTAAAGGCGCTGTTTAACTGTATCAACAATGAGGAGGAACAAGCAACCAATGAAAAACCTGGATGGATCTTCAGTTCACAAATTGACAGACGTACCAGTGCTTGAGAGCCTTGCGGGTTCAAAGTCAGTGGGCGGCTGTAAAGAGACTACTTTAACATAAGCCATCAAAACAAATAAACAATCCATGTCATCAATGTTTATTATTTCAAATGTGAAATAATGCCCTTAAGTAAAGAAAACAATTATCAAACGGCGACGGCAACAGAGGGAAAGAATGTTGCTATAATAAAGCATTTAAAACTTTATTTGTGTTCCTGTCCATCATGCTTATAATGTAATACAATAAAAACATAAACTATCAAATGCTCAAAGGTGCTGGGACTAATTTTGTACTCCAATGAGCACGTTTCTAGTTGATATTTTATTTGTACTCATTCCTTTTGGTGTTGAAGAGGAGCCTTTAGGAGCTCAAAAACGTTTATGAATAAAATAAAAATTAGACTTTAAAACAAAAATTCATCTCATCAAGAATACAGCCGTAAAAGAAAACTATACACTATTGACAATGAGACCGAGTGCTGTAGGCCAAATATACAGAATACTTAATACTGTATAATGAATGATGGACCCACGCTGAATGTAGCTCGCACCTTGATATGAACTATGAGTAAAGCTGCTCTAAAATTAACAGTGTCGTAGTTGCAGCTTCTTAAACATAAAATTGTGGGAATGACGACTTAAAATGCAGCACCTGAACATCTGGGTCTTAATTATTTGATTCTTTTTTTTTGTGTGCCTCCTGAATCCATATTAGATGGCAGTCCTCTATACAAAGAGATCACCTGTCAAGGAGTTTGCATTGTGACTAGAAATCGTAAATGTGAAATTTTGCTGTTTAATATGATATTCAAACAGACTTTAATAAACACTATTCTGATAAAACAGTAAATTTTATTCAATATTTAATATCATAATCATGCATGTCCAATTTTGTTTTATTAGTTAGCAAAGTAGCAAAATTAGAAGAAAATTATATATAGCATTATATTACATATAATTTTATTTGAACCAAACTGCTGATAATAAAAAAAAAAAAGGAATAAGTGCAAAAAACAGTGGATAATCATAACTGGAGGATAAATATTAATTCCAAACTACTATAAAAAGTGAGTTTTGTGTTTAATTTTAGCAAACATTAAGGTTGTGCAGAAGTGAATATAATATCACATTTGAAAAACTGGGACGCAATGGCAAACCACAGTGATGTGCAAATGAAGTCGACATCAATTGAGAAATCTTTCAGCAGAAGTGAGGGTCAAAAAATCACACAAAGGAATACAGAGTGGTGAGAAACCATATGAGTGTAGTGAATGTGGCAAGTGTTTTAGTGTCAGAAGCACTTGACCAGCCACATGAAAATCCACACTGGGGAAAAACCATCAGTGTACACATGTAAGAAATCATTCAGTCAAAGTGGAACATCTGAAAATCCATATGAGAACTCACTCTGGTGAGAAACCATTATGAGTGAGCCAATGTGGAAGTCAATGTGGCAATGAGAATCCACACTGGGGAGAAAGAATATCAATGTACATTGTGTGAGAAATCATTCAGCCAAAGTGAACATCTGAAAAACCCACATGAGAACTCACTCTGGTGAGAAGTGTTTATGAGTGCCAGTCAATGTGGCAAGTGTTTTAGCCAACAAGGCCACTTGACCAGCCACATGAGAATCCACACTGGGGAGAAAGAATATCAATGTACAGTGTGTGAGAAATCATTCAGCCAAAGGGAAATCTGAAAACCCACATGAGAACTCACACTGGTGAGAAACCTTATGAGTGTAGCCAATGTGGCAAGTGTTTTAGTGACAGTAGCCACTTGACCAGCCACATGAGAATCCACACTGGGGAAAAAGA
The DNA here is from genome assembly GCA_019095985.1 of Streblospio benedicti. Lineage (NCBI taxonomy): Eukaryota > Metazoa > Annelida > Polychaeta > Spionida > Spionidae > Streblospio > Streblospio benedicti. Next base: position 19,683 of record JAGTTF010004622.1, on the reverse strand, counting down.
ATATAAATGTACTAGGTGTGAGAAATCATTCAGCCAAAAGGGAAATCTGAAAACCCACATGAGAACTCACACGGGTCAGAAACCTTATGGTTGTGGAGTTTGTGATAAAAGTTTCTCTCAAAGGTCTGATGTTGTTACTCATATGCGCACTCACACGGGAGAGAAACCCTACAAGTGTGATCAGTGTGGCAAATGTTTTGCTAAAATTTCCAATCTGAAAATGCACAAGCGCACACACACTGGCGAGAAGCCATTTTACTGCCATATTTGTCAGAAATCATTTACACTTGGAAGCCACTTGAAAAGGCACCATATGACTGTGCATGCCAAGAAGTGAGCGGTTATTACTCATTGAACATCTCTTTTGTAAACATGTTTAGAGTATTTTTGGCAGGTGTTGACAAATTCCTGAAATTTCACCTACCTTGTTTCAAATGTTACCTGCCCAGCGTGATTTTGTTGCAGTCTAATTTGTCTGCACCAGATTTTAGGTTTTCTACTAGTACTTTAGGCTGGATTCTAGAATTCACTGCCAAAAGTAGTATGAATATACTAGTATGTGGTAGTGAATTCTATAAATGTTCTGTGCTTCATCATATAAATAAAAATAGTTGTTTTGTACTTCATTACCGGGGCGGCATTGTAGTAGCTGTTCTATAATTGTTCCGTACATTATTATAAGAAATAGTTTTTTTTTACTTATTGGAGAAACTAAATGTACAATACGTAAAGTCTATAGACTTCTGAACGAATTGCTTAAAGACTGCCACAGGAAATATGTAAATAACTAACTGTATCTATATTATGTAACTTTGTAGACTTTTGTGTATATGTTCTGTTTTAATATTTGAAATGTATATCTCCTATCATTTGAAAAAGTTTTATAACAAATCCGACTTTCAATTTTATGTGTGTTCATTTTTCTATTAACAAAGTATGATCTTTGATGTTGAATGTTGTCATAGAATGAAAACTCTTTGAAATTAAATGTTTTTTAATGCTATATTCTCACTCTCTGTGTTTTTTCAAGAAATTTTCAGGAGACAAAAAAGACTTGGTGGAAATTCTGACTTATATTCTCAAAACAAAATGGACTGATAACATTTATGGTTACAGAATGGCAAAAGGAACACAACAGAGCAAAATTAATTAGAAAGATCGTTTATGCAACTTATCAAGATAATTGTGTTAAGATCACGATAGAGAAATTGAAATGGTCGATGAGTTGAAATGCAACCATGATGTGATACAAGAATGATTCTTCATGCCATTCATTCTGCCCAGTTCAACTATGAAGCAATAATCATTCACTAGAAGATACTGATGGAAGACTCCTTGCATATATACTATGCAGCTGATATTGGTGTTCAACTGTTTCAAAATCTACTACTTCAACCAGAATAACATACGTGTATCTAAATGTTTTTTTGTACCTTCTTTGTGTATATCTGCATGAAACAATGCATAAGTTTAGTATAACAAATCTAACTCAATTTTTTATGTAAAGTTGTATAATTTTCAAAGATATCTTCTACACAATTTGATATATGAATTTAGTATATGGTAGTAAACAGTTTTATAATTTATGTAAACAGAAATTGCAGGGTTAGCCTTAATGGTCATATGAAATAAACAGTTACCAATATATAATTGTGTACTTATGAACTCTTTTTTTTAAGTGTTTGTTAAAAATTTTAAATTTAATGATACTAGATCTTGTTAATTATGAGTTTTGAGTCATAAAAATACTATTTTCAGTTTTTTAAAATTTATTATGGATTTTAAACTATGAAGAACAACATGTTTTGAAATGTTTTTATCTTCTAGACACCTGCAATAAACATTTTGTAAAGATCTTGGAGTGAAAAACAATGACTCATTCTTTGCAGGCTTATATCTGTTATTTGAATATATTTGGTATGTTTTACATTTTCATTGTTTTGTAACTATAAATGATAAAGAACAACATGTTTTTTAAAATGAACCTTTATCATCAATAGTTTTTCTTATATGATACATTTTATAGACAGCAATTACTATCAATGTAATATTGATAGGCCATGTTTAAAGTCACTTTGTAGACTTTTGTGTATATTTTTCTGTTTTGATATTTGAAATAAAATTAGTACAAATCTGACTCAATTTTATGTGTGTTCATTTTCCTATACAGATCAATAAAGGACAATCTTTGCTGTTGAATGAAAACTCTTGACATTATGCTAATGTGTTTTCCCAAAGTTTGCTTGTGAATTCAATTTATATTCTCTCTCTTTGTTGTCTCTGGCAAGCAGGCTGATAATCAATATACATTCCATCCAAGTTTTTTTTGCTTGTCTGCTGGCTTCGTGAACTTCAAAATAACACCACATCTCTAGATACAGTAGAACCTCTCTAGTGAGACCACCTGAAGGACCAGACGTGGTCGCTATAGAGAGGTGGTCTTTTTCTATTCCCGTGGATCCCTAAGATAATGGTATACAGGAAATACATCATACATAGACTAGTGCCGTTTTGGGTCTAAAATTTGCTGTTTTCGTCGGCTACACAAGCGATGCTCCTTAAGATAAAATTAATGTATTTTTTTTTCCTTTTTTGCAATACTATAACACAAATATACACATGTATGACTTAATTTGGCTCTGTATTATTTTGGTAAATTGGTAAATGCAATAAAAAAACTCTTTATCCATCAGAAATAGTTGTTCAGATAATAACAATATTAATTTCACAGCCTTTATATTTTTAACACAATGCAAACAGTCTTTGGAAATCAGTCAGTCAAGATTTATTCTTTCCGGAGGTTTATTTTAGTTTTTTTTCAATGGATGAGTAAATGGGTATTGTTTCAGACCCTTTATTACTGCACAATAAATAAGTGTTGAAGACTTGATCTTTTTATCATACTAAAACACCATTCCATGCATAGTTTTCAATTTTCAACATCCCCTCCCCACAACACCTGACATTTTTATGAATTCAAATAGCAAAAAAGTACGAAAGAATGATTCAATTGATTATTCATTAACATTTTTACGATAAGCTATTATTCCTTCAAGAAATATCATTTTTATAGGAAAGTTATGGAGCAGTTTTTTTCTAAATTGGGTTTTAAACATAATGGTCCCGAGTTTCCTTATTATCTATATATAAAATGACATATTTCTTATGCAGTAAAAAGATGGAAAGAAAGATTCAATCAATAAAATAATTACATTTTATGAAAGAAGATACTTTGTTGTATATATGAAATTGAAAAAAATATCTATGCAGTAGTTTTTCATATATGCTTTTACATTAAACAGTCTTGAAATGTTTTGGTATGTATTTGGAAAAAAAATAATAGCTTATGAAAAGTCTTTAAAAAGGTTTTATTTTGGTTTCTAAATCTGTAGCCACCTGTTATAGTGTCAACAGAGAAGTGTTCTCAATTTGAGGTTATACTGTAATCTCATTATGCATGTCAAATCAGTGCCCTCCTAATAGTCCTTGTCCCCTTATCTTGTTTCTGACATTATACGGTTGTTGCAGAGTAATGCATTTATACTGAAATAAAATTCAGTGGCAATGCTTGTAAAGGTAATTTGGAGAATCGTGGAGTCAGTCGGACGTGCTAACCATTACACTAATTCCCCATGACGACAGAGACAAGTTTCTTAACCTGCCTATATGCTTCAGACACACATGTCTGACACCTTGAGCTATTTATAGCCTCCCATCAGCCTCTCACTGATTAGCCTCTATCATGCCACTGAAACCTGTTATGCCTGGGCACGTTGTTAATCTATCAGGATGCATTATGTCCGAGCCACTTTTGTGACAATACATGTAAACGTCTGCTTCATGGTCTGCTTCCCCCGAAGATCAGACGACTCTACATTCACACCAGGTCATTGCCATCCTTGTCACACTATATCTTTCTCAACCCCAAGGTGAGCATGCAGCTCATCCCCCAACCATAGCACGCCGGACTTGTACCTATTTAACGTGTAGGTACTATGGAGCAGCCCGGACTTGTAATCCACTGGGAATCAATCTCACCCCCTCGAGTCCAACTCCCTATCCACACCCTACAGAAGCACATAGCATTGACCTGTCCATGTTTTTGGAAAATGTCTTTGGATATTCAAACTCTCAGCGATGCTAAAACACTTACAAATTAAATTTTCAGGTAGAAAAATGGGACGCTTCTTCTGGATTTACCTGTGCATATTAATCATCTCCTGTCCTACATGTACATCAATATTTTTACAGATTCCTATTTTTAGCGTCAGACTTGGGTTTTGAACTGAAACTACCACACATGACCGCAAGGTGCCTTTTCATCAGCCCGCGCCCTTCTACCAGCTGTTACCGGGTCACAGTGTACTGATTGCTGCTCTGATGTCCCCCCCACCTCACTCTCACCTTTACCTCACTCTCACCTTTACCTCACTCTCACCTTTACCTCCTCACCGTAGCATGGTACCTACCTCTATATTGTGCCTTGAACTTTGACATGAATACCAGCACTTTGTGCTTCTGTGGCCGAGTGGTTAGGGAGTTGGACTCATGCCCAGAAGGATTCGACTCCTGGATTGGTCTTTGGTGGGCATTGAGCAAACTAATCTAAAAGCATGGCATACACTTTAGGTACATATGGGGTAAGTGAACCTGACATGGACAAGTTGCTTGCTCTATGGTGTTGCAGTGTGCTGTATGGCCCCAGGGAGTTGAGAAAGATAGTGTGACAAGACGATGCCAATGACCTGGTGTGCGCTAGATTCTTCTGAACCTGCATGGGTGCGGTTTACTCCCCAGGTTTTTGGAAAAAGGGGGTGCACTTTAAAGAAAAACCAAGGATGACAATGCCAAAAAAAAAAATGTATTAGATTGCCCCTGATTTTCCTGGATCTGCCTATGACTTAAAACCATAAACTAGACAAGTGTTTTTACATTATAATATCATAATGGTGAATAAAAACCTGTGATACATATACAGAAATGGCTGATTTCTAAATCAAATCCAACAATATTTGATTATAAAAATGTATTTTTCCTGAAGAGGACACTTGTGTGAATGTAGGGAAAATCATACATCAAGTTATTCCTTAAACTAACCAATCAGCGTGGTTCGAACTGAGGCCCCCAATTCCAGCCTCTCATTCAATGGCGCCCCGTGATAGCAGGTGAGGAATGAAAACCATCAGCTTTCCTCATTGTGAAGACATCATGAAAATTGCGCATCTTTGGACCCAGATGTTCAGGTGCTGCATTTTAAGTTTTCATTCCCATAATTTTATGTTTAAGCTGCTGCAACAACGACACTGTTAATTTTTGGAGCACTTTTTACACATAGTTCATAAGAAGGAAATGTTCACTTAAACACACAAATCTCAACATTTCCAAACTATAAATCATTAATGTCCTTTAATGTATATTTTGATGTCATTGAGGTTTCATCAGGTGCGAGTGACAACATTCAACGTTTCGGTCCATCATTATACAGTAGAACCTCTCTATTAGGACCACCTTTGGGACCAGTGTTAGGTGGTCTAAATCTAGAGTTGGTCTGTATACAGAGGTTCGTTTTGAAGCTTTATGAAGGGTTGTGGACCGTGAAAATTGGTCTTATTATAGAGGTGGTCTAAATAGAGAGTTGGTCTTAACTGGGGTTTCTACTTTACTTCTATTCTCGGGGGAAGAAGGCCATAAAGCAGACATTTACGTTTACATGTATAAATGCATGACTCTGCAATGACAGTGACAAGATAGGTGACTACAGGGAGGGCTTTGGATTCAATAATCGACTTGTCGGGTTAATTGAGCCAGTTAATGTGACAAGGCTGCAAAGGTTCAATTTTGTAAGTTTAAGTTTAGATTAATTCCTGATGAGGCCATGCCATGTAAAATAAATGATGAAAATATTTGAAAATCAATTCTAAAAATGTAAAATTAAAGTATACATTAAAAAAATAAAAGTGAATAATAAGTAACAAAAAAAAAAAAGAAAAAAAGACATTTGGAGACATGATGAAGTAACCACCTACTGGAAATACACAATGCTGTGTGATATCACACGTACGTGCGATCGATAGCGTAAAAAAACATGAAATGAATCATTTTGAAAAAAAACTCCAAATCTCCATATGTTGCACTCACACATGTTCATGTCAAAATGTCGGTGCCACTGACGATATGTTGTTAAATTATAATTCTAAATATGAAATAAAATTTGTACAAAGTTACAAAATAAGCAGCACTAACATTACCGTATACCATTTCTCAATGCAACCTGATAAGTAAAGACGAAGAAAGAAACATTCTAAGGACCATATTGTTGGGGACCATATTCAAACGAGCTGACTTGTTGCCGGTGGATTGGCTTTGTCATTAAAACACGTGCTCGTCTTAACTACGTCACGTGACAATGTAAATAAATGTAAATGTGCTTATTTACGGTCGCAATTCACAGTTTATCGTCCTCTAGCGACTTCACATATTTACACCAGGTCATTGGCAGCATCCTTGTCACACTATACCTTTCTCAACACCCCGGTGAGCAAGGCAGACGTGTTTATCACTCATATTAGCGTTCACTCACCTGACATGTACCTATTTAACGTGTATGTACCACGGAACAGTCTGTCATCTATTAGGGATAAATTTGCTCAACACACACCATCAGAACCGACCGGGAAACAAACCCACAACCTTCTGCTCATGAGTTCAACTCATTATCCATTCGGCCATGAATATTTCTATTCCTGTGTCAAAGTATAAAGCAAAAAAAACACCTGTTAACTTTTCAGAATGAATGTGTGATGAATAAACCAGCAGGACGTATATGTTTTCGACCATATGCTCACTAAAGCTAAGTGTAGAAATGGATTATAAAACTACACAGATGTTAGTTTATCTGCAAATTGGCAAATTCACGTACGTTAGCAATGTAGTCCTGAATGATTCTGTCGTAAACTATCTATACTCTAGGATCTGCTACTTGAGAATGTAAAGAATGCAGCTGTAATTAAAGTGAAAGTGCAGTAGAACCTCCAATTAAGACAACCTTTCTAGTGAGACCACCTCTATGATAAGACCAGTTTTCACAGTCCCAAACCTTAATACAGCTACCAAAAAGAACATTTGTATAGAAACCACCTTGCACTGGTCACAAAGGTGGTCCTAATAGAGAGGTTGTTGCTTCCCTTTCAGAGCGTGTTTGCTCATATGACACGCGATGTAACCCGTGGTTTACTTGAATAAATGACATCGCGTGTTTTCCACTTGGCAATGGACTGTTTTTATAATTAGTTTGTTCTGAATCTGAATGGATTCTTTGCAGGTTCTAACAATGAGAAAAATGCTTTCTTTCTATGCTATAGCTTCCAAAATGTAACAAAATTTTCAAAATGTTTTGTGTTCTATTTAAGCTAGAAAGAACACACACTACCAAAAATGTGAAGGTATTGTGTTTGCATCTAATCAAAGTAGGTAAACTGTTGAAATCGAGTAGGTATTGCGTTTGTAAATAAACAAAGTACCTCCTATTGAGAACACCTCTCTATTGAGACCACCTCTATCATGGGACCACTCACTTTTCACGACCCAAACCTTCATAAAGTTACCAACATCCATATAAATGCCACTTCTCTTTTGAGACCACCAAACACCGGTCTCAAAGGTGGTCCTAATAGAGAGGTTCTACTGTACATTGCAGGTGGAATGTTTAAGTCCAAGAATTTATGAATAAGTTAAGTAAGTTCTACGTGCATTGCCCACAATGTACGCCATACATATGGCGTAAGCACGTGACACTAAAGGAACGCAGTAATCAAAGCACTGATGACCTCAGGGATTTGCAGCCATCCCTTTCCCCCACAAAGCGGACACGTAGCATAATTTCAAGTTTTTCATTCTATGACAGCACTGATGATCCTTTATTTATCTGTAATTCAAAAAATGAAAACACACAAAATTGAGTCAGATTTGTACTAATTTTATTTCAAATATTAAAACAGAAAATATACACAAAAGTCTACAAAGTTACATAATATAGATACAGTTAGTTATTTACATATTTCCTTCGGCAGTCTTTAATCAATTGGTTCAGAGGTCTACATACTTTACATTTTGTACATTTAGTTTCTCCAAGAAGTAAAAAAAGTATTTCATATAATAAAGTACAAACCACGATTTTTATCTATATAATAAAGTACAGAACAATCATAGAACCACCACCACATACTAGTATATTCATACATCAGTTAAGTGCTGAGGCTTTAGGGAGTGATTCGGTCAGCACTATTTATCATAGGATGGATATCACAGGCAGTATTCATCCATTGTATTTGTGTGGCAATAATGGGAAGGGTCGACAGGTTGTGACATGTGTTTTTATGAACATAGATTATGGAACATTTTATTGAAGTTTAAATTGAAAAGTAGAATTTTATGATTTGTTATTCTTATGCACTATTTATTCATAATGCACTCAGATCTAGCGTAGTCTACTGACACGACCCAACAACACGGCAGGTTAAATGTGCACGGTCGCGTTTTTCTATAAACCATTGTATATAATAGAATGGCTGATACACTGGTTAATTTGGCTTAAATGAATTATTCCCATAAACATTTCTGTGTTGTGAAAACTAAAAACTGTTTATTTCTAACTTGATGCAGCATCAGACGTTCAGATCTGTGAGGAAAGTGTCTGTCAACTATGTAATATTGCCGGACTACTTTTGGTAGCAATTCTAGAATCCAGCCTAAAGTACAAGCAGAAAACCTAAAATCTGGTGCAGAAAAAATAGACTGCAACAAAATCACGCTGGGCAGGTAACATTTTTAACAAGCTAGTGGTGAAATTTCAGGAATTTGTCTACACCTGCCAAAAATACTCTAAAACTTTTTACAAAAGAGATGTTCAATGTGTAATAACCGCTCACTTCTTGGCATGCACAGTCATATGGTGCTTTTTCAAGTTGCTTCCTTGTGTAAATGATTTGTGACAAATATGGCAGTAAAATGGCTTCTCACCAGTGTGTGTGCGCTTGTGTCATCTTCAGATGAGAACTAACACCAAAACATTTCCCACACTGATCACACTTGTATGGTTTCTCTCCCGTGTGAGTGCGCATATGACTAACAACAGCAGACCTGTGAGAGAAACTTTTATCACAAACTCCACAACCATAAGGTTTCTGACCAGTGTGAGTTCTCATGTGGGTTTTCAGACTTCCCTTTTGGCTGAATGATTTCTCACACACTGTACATTGATATTCTTTCTCCCCAGTGTGGATTCTCATGTGGCTGGTCAAGTGGCTACTGTCACTAAAACACTTGCCACATTGGCTACACTCATAAGGTTTTTCACCGGTGAGTTCTCATATGGGTTTTCAGACTTTCCTTTTTGGCTGAATGATTTCTCACACACTGTACATTGATATTCTTTCTCCCCAGTGTGGATTCTCATGTGGCTGGTCAAGTGTTGCTTGTTGACTAAAACACTTGCCACATTGGCTACACTCATAAGGTTTCTCACCAGAGTGAGTTCTCATATGGATTTTAAGAGTTTCACTTCGGCTGAATGATTTCTCACACAATGTACATTGATATTCTTTCTCCCCAGTGTGGATTCTCATGTGGCTGGTCAAGTGGCCTTGTTACTAAAACACTTGCCACATTGACTACACTCATAAGGTTTCTCACCAGAGTGAGTTCTCATATGGATTTTAAGATGTTCACTTCGACTGAATGATTTCTCACACAATGTACACTGATATTTTTCTCCCCAGTGTGGATTCTCATGTGTCTGGTCAAGTGGCTTCTTGAACTAAAACACTTGCCACATTCACTACACTCATATGGTTTCTCACCACTCTGTATTCCTTTGTGTGATTTTCGACCCTCACTTCTGCTGAAAGATTTATCAATAGATGTCGACTTCTTTTGCTTATCACTGTGGTTTGCCATTGCGTCCGTCTTTCAATGTGATATTATATTCACTTCTGCACAACCTTAATGTTTGCTAAAACTAAACACAAAACTCACTTATTAATAGTAGTTTGGATTAAATAATCCTGTTATAATTATCCACTGTTTGTTGCACTTATTTCTTTTTTTTTCTATAATTATCACTAATTATAAAAAAAATAACATATATGTAATATAATGCTATATCTAATTTTCTTCTAATTTTGCTACTTGTCTAACTAATAAAATAAAATTGGACATGCATGATTATGATATTAAATATTGAATAAAATTTACTGTTTTATCAGAATAGTGTTTATTAAAGTCTGTTTGAATATCATATTAAACAGCAAAATTTCACATTTACGATTTCTAGTCACAATGCAAACTCCTTGACAGGTGATCTCTTTGTATAGAGGACTGCCATCTAATATGGATTCAGGAGTACACAAAAAAACTAAAACAATTATGACCCAGATGTTCAGGTGCTGCATTTTAAGTTTTCATTCCCACAATTTTATGTTTAAGAAGCTGGAACAATGACACTGTTAATTTTTAGAGCAGCTTTACTCATAGTTCATAAGAAGGAAATGTTCACTTTAAACACACAAATCTCAACATTTCCAAACTATAACTTTCCTATAATGTCTAATTTGATGTTCTCGTGGTTTGATCAAGTGCAAGTTACATTCAGCGTGGGTCCTTCATGATAATCCAGTATTAAAGAGACACGCACAGGTCAATTTCAAGGCATATCATCAATTTATGTCATGTAAATGGTACTTGCTGAGTCAGTTGATTGTATATATTTTCATCTATTTGAATCATTCCAGTTCATTGTAATTAAACCTGTTTTAACTCTGGGAAGATGTTTTGTACCCTCACATCGACGATGTCAGTATTATTATTCTATCAGCCTTAATAAACATTGCGTACACGCAAATTTAGGCTTGCGGCGCACAAGTGATAAAGGCTACAGTCATATTGTTAGTACGGAACCTTCCATTGTCAATCCACTCGTTTTTCTCTCTGTTTAAATTTATTTATATTTTTCTATCAAACGCTTGTTAATGATTGTAAAAAAAGTTATTAGGTGCAACATGTCAAGTATATAGAAAAATAAAATCATTAAGTGAACTTGTCTTAGGAGGTGGTTGTTGTTCATGTCCCTTTATGTATTCTGTATATTTGGCCTACAGCACAAGGTCTCAAAGTCAATAGTGTATAGTTTCTTTTACGGCTGTATTCTTGATGAGATTGATTTTTGTTTTAAAGTCTAATTTTTAGTTTATTCATAAACGTTTTCGAGCTTCTAAAGGCTCATTTTCAAATTATAACACCAAAAGGAATGAGTACAATAAAATATCAACTAGAAACGTACTCATTGGAGTACAAAATTAGTCCCAGCACCTCTGAGCATTTGATAGTTCATGTTTTTATTGTATTAGATTATAAGCAGGTCAACTGTATTTTACGGAGGTCTGCGGACTTCCGCGGAAGTTCATGACCTAATTAATATTCATGAGCGTATTACGTATAGACGTTAGATTAAATTTACAAGTTACGTTATTATATTACGTTATACGTTCAACTTGTAGAGTAGTGATGTCACACCTGACAGGTGTTTTTGATCAGACGACCAGAAAAAGCGATTTGAAAATCACACACATTTTTGTTTATTTTTTTTCAGCACATATACATTTATTTGTAGCTTTGTATTAGTTTCCGTGGATTAGCTGAGAAGTGTTCAACAATGCAGGTAAACTTTTCCTTTACACCATATGATACATACACAACATGCTTTTATACTATTTTTTCTGTGAATACATGATTTTGACTCTTCGAATTATTTAGTTTGAATGGAGCAGTTAAGATTTGATTTTTATGAAATATATGATTAAAGTATAATTTTTTATGATTAGGGCGTCAGACTTTCTGATTATTGAACCCAAATCAGCGCCCTCCTCGTATCCATTGTCTGCCTTTCTTGTCACTGTCATTGTATGCTTATAGCAGAGTAATGCATTTATACATGTAAACGTAAATGTCTGCTTTATGGCCTTCTTCCCCCGAGAATAGAAGTAAAGTAGAAACCCCAGTTAAGACCAACTCTCTATGGAGACCACATCTATAACAAGACCACTTTTCACGGTCCGAAACTTTCATAAAGCTACCATAATGAACTTCTGTATAGTGTGTGAGGGTTTGGGATCGATTGAATAACACCAATACTTGATTTTTATTTTTTATTCTTTATTGTCCTTCTTTATTACGCACTCTTCACCAATATGTACAATGTTAGCACACCTTATTAGTGGAAACACCATGATATGCTTTCTTCATAACATCTTTTTTGCGTACATGAGTGGTGTGTGATGTGGTAATCTACAAAACCCAAAACACAAACATCTAAGTTTAACTCACACATAAACAGAACTAATAATCAATACTAATACAAATATCTAGACCTTTTAACATATTTGATCATACAAATAAACCTTAATGCATGACAATGACCTTTGACTGACCCTTTCTTGATACACAAAGATTACAATAAATCTACATTACAATCGAATAATGACATTTTTACTGACATTTACTTAACATAACACATGTATGATGTCATATAATATAATCAGTAAATAAACTTACAAACTTTTGGCAGGACTAGGTGTATATACAATCGATTTCTTACTTTTTTTTACAATTTGTTTGGCTTGGCAAAACCGGCTTTCTTCGAATCAAGGTCAGGGACACACAAAATGAACGTGATCTTCACGTGGCGTGTATGGAGAACACTTCTGTGGCACAACGTCCCCCTTAATAGGCCGTTATGCCTACAACCTTATCTTACACAGAGAACACCTTTCTATTGAGACCACCTCACAATGTTTCTGCTAGACAGGTTCTTCTATATAATGTTATCAATAGTGTATAGTTTTTTTAGCCCCAGCCCCAGCTTTAGCTGTAACAGGGACTGTTTTAGGATTTGCGTTAAACCTATGCCCGACGATTTGAAGAAAACTAAGGAGTGTTATGACCCCAAACTTTCAGATCCACCTTAGAATGAACCCTAAAGGGACCCAGTCATTTTAGTGTCTATACAGCCTGTGGTTATGTTATAATATTGATACTTTTTTTTGACTGTTTATTTTTTAAAGTTCAAGTGTACGTAATGGTACGTCGAGCGTCAGAGAGTAAACCTACAGAATGACGTAACACGTGTCAAAAGTTAACCCATTTTGTAGTAATTACGCCACACGTCAGATACAGCACCTTTAACGTAAACTCTTACAAACGCCATCAAAAAAAAAAACAATCCATGTCATCAATGTTTATTATTTTAAATGTGAAATAATGCCCATTAAGTAAAGAAACAATTATCAAACGGCGACGGCAACAGAGGAAAGAATGTTGCTATAATAAAGCATTAAAACTTTATTTGTGTTCCTGTCCATCATGCTTATAAGTCCAACTGTATTTTACGGACTTCCGCGGAAGTTCATGACCTAATTAATATTCATGAGCTACATAAAATTCAGTATCACAATATTAATAAACGTTTGTTTAACTGCATTGCGTTTTCATTGATATATGCACGAAAAACGTTTAGAAAAATAATGGCATATGCTTTAAAAGACCATTAGTCTTGTACAACACAGTATAAAAGAGCATAACTTGTTTTGTTTGCAAACAAAAGTATTAAGTCCAGAAACTCATCATCTATTAACAAGTGCTTATTTAGGGTTCAATAATTATGCTTAGTGTTTTATTATTTATAGAGCATGAAATCATTGACTATAATCGGCGCCAATCACCTTTAAAATTTCATTTCAATTAGAGGATAAATGCAGTCGTGGTGAGAGGTTGGGAATGCACACAGCCAGATCCACCACCACCCCTTTTCTCACCAAAATACTTCATTTTCATAGGGTTTTTGGCATGGCTGTCATCGATCATATGTACGAAACCCATGAAATCCCGACTCCTTTTCCAAAAACCTGGATCTGCCATTGATGAATGCTGTAGTGGCAATTTTATAATTAATATTAATTGAGGCGCATTTTTTTTTTTTTTATTTAGAATCAAACAATGCAACACAACATACTTAAAGTACAGGGTTGAGTATCAAACAAGATGCAAAATTTATGTTCACTCTTGAATGACACGAGGTTTATTCATCTGTTTATCAGTAACAAGGATGATATGTCTTTTCTCTTGCTTCTTACAAAATCTGCTTTTATTTAACTTCAACTCATGTCAATGTATGCTGCATGTGGAAAGTATCAAATAAACTCTGCTGAATTATAAGTATCATTGTACTTTGACGAGTACCCAATGTCTCATGAGTGGATACGGTATAAAATAAAAAAATATTGGAAAGTCAAATCTTAATGTTGCAATCTAAAATACAACCCACTAAAACGTTGACTTAATTAATAACTGCTGCAATTATAATTGTTAACACCTTTTTTGGAGTCCTACCGTCAATTCAATGGCTTGTCAATACAACAGCTAAAGCTGGGGCTGGCACTAAAAACTATACACTATTGATAACATTATACTGAAGAACCTCTCTAGCAGAACCATTGTGAGGTGGTCTCAATAGAGAGGTGTTCTCTATAGAGAAGTTCATTATGGTATCCTTATGAAAGTTTCGGACCGTGAAAAGTGGTCTTATTATAGAGGTGGTCTCCATAGTGAGTTGGTCTTAACTGATGGTTCTACTTTACTTCTATTCTCGTGGGAAGAAGACCATAAAGCATAAATTTACGTTTACATGTATAAATGCATTACTCTGCTAATATGTATACATAAGCAGTTGCTTAAGGCCCAAACCCCTCATATTATGTCTTGTTTATGAGCAGAACATTCGCGATTTTAATAAAATATTAGGCACTATGGGGATACCAGCAGAGGAACACAGGCCGCAAAATCCAGCCTCGGAAGTTTACATTCTTGCAGTATCAACATCTTTTGTACAATGACGCTCGCACGCACACGGACAGATGTTTGGTTTGTGTCTTCTAAAACGGATATTTGATAACAATTCAAATGTCGGATCACAGATAAGGTGTTTGACATCAGTCTCATGAAAGCTGGGCTGCGTATATTGTGTGTTTCTTTGAAAACAATAAAATGTGGTGTCAACTACGCAGATATTTTGCCGATCCCGGGAATAAACAACCAATGTTTTAAAACGTTTTCACTCAGAAATGTTGTAAGAAAACATCTATTATGCATTGAATCGGATTCAGTAGTAAATGTTACATAGGTGAATGAAGAAATACGCAGTTTTTTAAGCTCCACAACCTTAAATATTGAACTATTCCCGTTTTGATAAACCTACATTCTCAGACATACCACCGGATTTCAAGTGGCAACGTTCAGCGGGATAATGACAGCTAGTATTATCATTAAACTGTTAAACGTACCTTGACATTTCTATGTAAATTTTGAGAAATAGAAGTACCACTGTTTTTATTTGTGTAATTACTTCCCGGTAGCCGATATGAAAGTGTTACGTTATTCATCATTGAGTACAGTAGGTGCAGTGACCACGTTTATCAACATTACGTGTGACGTAGTTATCTGAACGTGAGGTACGTAATTCGTTCAAAACCACGGGGTCATCCGGTGCATTTTGCTGAATTTCGTGCTGAATTTCTGGCTGAATTTTGAGTTGAGTTCATAGCCTACAGACCTCGTGTGTATAGTCTTAACCAACCCAATCGGGGCTTGGGAATAAGCATGTAATGACAGTGACAAGAAAAGCGCCGATTTGGGTTCAATAATCGGAAAGTCTGACCCCGGCATCATTGAGCCAGTTAATGTGAAGGCAGCAAAGGTTCTTCTTATGGCTCGGAATCTCTCACGCTGAATTTCAGGACAGGGCCGGGTGTGATGACCGTACAACCTCAAATTGAGAACACGTCTCTATTGACACTATAACGGGTGGCTACAGCTTTGTAGGGAACCAAAATAAGACCCCCAGAGAAGACTAAATCAGACCTTTTACTAACATTGAACCATGCAACTCCAAGTGGATACATGGTACCTCATGAGGGTTTATATCAGGTCAATATCAACACGCGTAAAAATAAGAAAAAAACTTACAAAAACTATAAGCAATGAAACTAAGACCTTTAAAGACAACTTTAACCAAAATAAGACTTTTTAATAGCTATTACTTTTCCCAAATACAAGATAAGCAAAATAAGACATTTGTAAGGATCGACAGAAATAGCTGGGAGAGAACCTCCATAAGAAGACCACCTCTCTATTGTGACCACGTCTGGTCCTTCAGGTGGTCTCACTAGAGAGGTTCAACTGTATCTAGAGATGTGGTGTTATTTTGAAGTTCACGAAGCCAGCAGACAAGCAAAATCCCTCGGATGGAATTATATCGTGAAATATCAGCTTGCATGGCATAGACAACACACAGAGATATACTTTAGATAATATAATTGAATTCACAAGCAAACTTGGGAACAACACATTAGCGTAATTTCTAGAGTGTTTCATTCTATGACAACATTCAACAGCAAAGATCATCCTTTATTGATCTCTATAGAAAAATGAACACACATAAAATTGAGTCAGATTTGTACTAAATTTATTTCAAATAATAGAAGGTATACACAATAGTCTAAAAAGTTGCATAATATAGACATAGATAATATAAAAACTATTGTTAAACTGATATAAGATAGATACAGTTAGTTATTTACATATTTCCTTTGGCAGTCTTTAATCAACTGGTTCATAAGTCTACAGATTTATTTTACATATTGTACATTTAGTTTGTCCAATAAGTAAAACAGGTATTTCATATAATGAAGTACAAACCACAATTTCTATTCATATAATAAAGCAATAATAGAGTTCACTACCACATACTAGTGTATTCATATATCAGTTAAGTGCTGAGGCTACAAGCAAATGAAAAAGGAACACACATAAAATTGAGTCAGATTTGTACTAAACTTTTTTTTATGTCAAATCATAGAAGATATACACAAAAATCTACAAAGTTACATAATATAGATACAGTTAGTTATTTACATATTTTATTTGGCAGTCTTTAATCAATTGGTTCAGAGGTCTACAGACTTTACATATTGTACATTTAGTTTCTCCAAGAAGTAAAAAAAGTATTTCTTATAATAAAGTACAAACCACGATTTTTATCTATATAATAGAGTACAGAACAATAATAGAATTCACTACCAAATATATTCATACATCAGTTAAGTGCTGAGGCTTTAGGGAGTGATTCGGTCAGCACTATTTATCATAGGATGGATATCACAGGCAGTATTCATCCATTGTATTTGTGTGGCAATAATGGGAAGGGTCGACAGGTCGTGACATGTGTTGTTATGAGCATAGATCAATGTGACATTTTATTGCAGTTTAAATTGAAAAGTAGATTTGTGTGGACCATTTTTCTTATGCGGTATTTATTCATAATGCACTCAGATCTAGCGTAGTCTACTGACACGACCCAACAACACGGCAGGTTAAATGTGCACGGTCGCGTTTTTCTATAAACCATTGTATATAATAGAATGGCTGATACACACAATAATTTGGCTTAAATGAATTATTCCCATTAACATTTCTGTGTTGTGAAAACTAAAAACTGTTTATTTCTAACTTGATGCAGCATCAGACGTTCAGATCTGTGAGGAAAGTGTCTGTCAACTATGTAATATTGCCGGACTACTTTTGGTAGCAAATTCTAGAATCCAGCCTAAAGTACAAGCAGAAAACCTAAAATCTGGTGCAGACAAATTAGACTGCAACAAAATCACGCTGGGCAGGTAACTTTTGAAACAAGCTAGTGGTGAAATATCAGGAATTTGTCAACACCTGCTAAAAAATACTCTAAAACTTTTACAAAAAGAGATGTTCAATGTGTAATAACCGCTCACTTCTTGGCATGCACAGTCATATGGTGCCTTTTCAAGTTGCTTCCAAGTGTAAATGATTTCTGACAAATATGGCAGTAAAATGGCTTCTCACCAGTGTGTGTGCGCTTGTGTCTCTTCAGATGAGAACTTTCAGTAAAACATTTCCCACACTGATCACACTTGTATGGTTTCTCTCCCGTGTGAGTGCGCATATGACTAACAACAGCAGACCTTTGAGAGAAACTTTTATCACAAACTCCACAACCATAAGGTTTCTGACCCGTGTGAGTTCTCATGTGGGTTTTCAGACTTCCCTTTTGGCTGAATGATTTCTCACACACTGTACATTGATATTCTTTCTCCCCAGTGTGGATTCTCATGTGTTTGGTCAAGGTGCTACTGTCACTAAAACACTTGCCACATTGGCTGCACTCATAAGGTTTTTCACCAGTATGAGTTCTCATGTGGGTTTTAAGATGTTTCACTTTGGCTGAATGTTTTCTCACACACTGTACATTGATGTTCTTTCTCCCCCAGTGTGGATTCTCATGTGGCTGGTCAAGTTGCCTTGTTCACTAAAACACTTGCCACATTGACTACTCATAAGGTTTCTCACCAGTGTGAGTTCTCATATGGGATTTCAGATGTTCACTTTGGCTGAATGATTTCTCACACACTGTACACTGATGTTCTTTCTCCCCAGTGTGGATTCTCATGTGGCTGGTCAAGTTGCCTTGTTGACTAAAACACTTGCCACATTGACTACACTCATACGGTTTCTCACCAGAGTGAGTTCTCATATGGATTTTCAGATGTTCACTTTGGCTGAATGATTTCTCACACAATGTACACTGATATTCTTTCTCCCCAGTGTGGATTCTCATGTGTCTGGTCAAGTGCCTTGTTGAACTAAAAACACTTGCCACATTCACTACACTCATATGGTTTCTCACCACTCTGTTTTTCCTTTGTGTGATTTTGACCCTCACTTCTGCTGAAAGATTTCTCAATTGATGTCGACTTCATTTGCACATCACTGTGGTTTGCCATTGTGTCCGAGTTTTTCAATGTGATATTATATTCACTTCTGCACAACTTTAATGTTTGCTAAAACTAAACACAAAACTCACTTTTTATAGTAGTTTGGAATAAATATTTCTCCTCCTGTTATGATTATCCACTGTTTGTTGCACTTATTCTTTTTTTTCTATTATTATCATTAATTATAAAAAATAAAATTATTTGTAATATAATGCTATATATAATTTTCTTCTAATTTTGCTACTTTGCTAAATAATAAAACAAAATTGAACATGCATGATTATGATATTAAATATTAAATAAAATTTACTGTTTTATCAGAATAGTGTTTATCAAAGTCTGTTTGAATATCATATTAAACAGCAAAATTTCACATTTACGATTTCTAGTCACAATGCAAACTCCTTGACAGGTGATCTCTTTGTATAGAGGACTGCCATCTAATATGGTTCAGGGGCACACTAAAACTAAATAAGTTATGACACAGATGTTCAGGTGCTGCATTTTAAGTTTCATTCCCACAATAATGTTATATGTGTCATTGGGTTTGATCAGGTCGAAACACATTCAGCGAGGGCCATCATTATAAATAGAACCTTCTATTGGGGCCCCCTTTGGGACCAGGGAGGGGTCTCAATGAAAAGGGGTCCTTTTCAAGGTTTGTTTTTTAACTTTATGAAGGTTTGTGACCGGAAAAGTGTCTTATTATAGAGGGGGTCTCTACAGAGGTTTTTTAACGGGGGTTTTTATTTCCCGGGGAAGAAAATAAAAG
>JAGTTF010004618.1:0-14230 GCA_019095985.1 Streblospio benedicti | reverse complement strand
AAGACCTATGATATTCATTGGCAATACCTTCGGTCTTCAGTTAGTCTTAAGTTAAGTTAGTGCGAGCCAAAAATGCATTCTAAATGTCTAATTTAAAAATAAACATGGTATATTTATGAATTAGATAAATGGAGTTTAATTGGGATTTTAATTAGTAGACACTGTTTACCCATAAGGTACTTTGTAACATAAGAGGGGGGGGGGTGAATTTGCACCCCCCCCCTGCTCTTGTCTTGTGATCACCTAGTAGCAAGCAAACCCACTCAACTGGAAAGGCTAGGTGCTACTAATCCCACTGCAATATCATGTGATCAATATTAATCCATTCACTACTATACATTCTATCATTCCGTGCAAAAATCACCGCCAATAACCCACGCTGATTGGTCGACCAGCGTGCTCAATTATACGATTGACTGCACGCGCGGAGACCACTACTACGGCACTAGTCTAAACTAGACTAGTAGCGTCACATTTTCTATAAAGCCGCTTCATGACGTCACATGGTCAAAATGGCAATGAGACCGGTATGATATGATTTATTTTAAAATGAAAATGAATCAGATACTCATTTAGTAGCGTCACATTTTTCTATACAGCCTATTTACCTAAACAGTCTTAATTTTTTATTTTAGCGATACCTCGCATACAGCACGGTGGTGTAAGGGTTATTTTTTTTATAATATTGTATTAGTCCGACTGCCAGTGACTTATTGAGTCTTGTTTGGTGTGCGATTACTATTACCATGACACCCGTATTTTTTTCACCAGTAAAGTTATCTTGTCAGAGGCTATTGCGTGTTGCCTTTAATTTAATTTTATTAGTCCCATCATTACAAGACAGTGTCTAGGCATATGCAAAATGCATATACTGGCGGGTGGGGTTAAAATATTCATTTTGCAGAAACGTTGTCAAATCCTACAGTAGATTGGTATGCACGCATCTTCAGTGGGGCAGCAGATTAACAAATTCATGAAAATAAAGTTAATTTTATAGGTGTACCAAAAGAAAATGGCTTATATAGAAATAACTAAATATATGGATACGGATTTGTATAAGTGAGAGTGAAAATGATAACTAGATCAAAAAGTGTTCAAAGAACACGGCGCCGCTAGAACGACGTTGACTTATGGGCAATTAAGATATATAGTGAAATAATGTAGGAATTGACCACGAGATTGGAGTGTCAATCGCAAAAATGAGCGATTGACACGACAATTGAAGTGGTCAATCACCATTCTATCATGACTAAAATCCATTTTCATGATTTTATTTTAAAATAAATCATATTATAACATTCAAAATTCAAGTCAATTTTGTTTGTTTTGAGCACGCAGAGACGTCAATTCCTACAGTTTTGAGCCGCTGAGGCGTTAGTCCTAAACTGTTGCACTCCGCACACAGCATGAACACGCCTTACTGGGTCAGCGGCTGTATTGATATTGTGAGGAGTTTAGACTAACGCCGTGGTTTTTTTGGGGAGCGTGTTTTCCATCGCAAAATTGAGCACGGAGATTGACCAATCAGCGTGGGTTATTGGCGGTGATTTTTCACCGGAATGATAGAATGTATACTTTACAATCAAGAAATTTATGAATTTGAGGAGAAAACATCAGAATGAATCAGAATCAATATATCCAGCAAAAGATATTTGTGTTGCCATACAATAGTACTGAATAACAAGATGATAATCAATATCAGTTTCAAATCCAATAATCTAGATCGAAAAAGTGTTCAAAGAACACTGCGTCACTAGAATGGACGTTGACTTATGGCCAATTAAGATATATACTGAAATGATGTATACTTTACAATCAAGAAAAATGAATTTGAGGAGAAAACATCAGAAGGAATGAGAATCAATATATCCTGGGAAAAGATATTTGTGTTTGCCATACAATAGTACTATTTGAATAACAGGCCTGAGACTAATCAATATCAGTTTCAAACCCAATAATCAATATTTGTTGCTTGGTTGAAATATGGATTTTTTTCTTGGTGGCTTAATTGCATTGAATATCAGTAAGAATGTCATGAATGGGCTTCATAGGAGAGCCCAGTTGAATTGGCAGATTGCCCAAAATCGAATCACTTTGGTGTCGCCTTAGGCCTCAAACACCAATCATAGTTGTGTAAAGTTTGAACAAAATCGGTTCCATCGGCACGCCAGCTTGTCCAGAGACATACATACATACATACATACATACATACATACATACATACATACATACATTCCACACCTACAACATACATACAAACAAACAAACAAACAAACAAACAAACAAACAAAAATAGTTGGTTTAAAATTGTTTGGTTCTGTCCAACCATTGAATCTCGAATGGGAGCTGAGCTGAAGCGATCTTTAATACTGAAGAGTCTTTAGCTCTATGGACGCCATGATTATTGATTAAACCTACTTAAAACTGTAACTTTTCGGATATTGGTTATGATGATTTCTGGGTACTTACAAAAATGCTGGAGAAATGGCAATCACACAGGACTTTATTTTGCAGATTTGATATTGTGGCTACATATCTTTACGTGACAAATAAATGAACACGTGTTTTAAGAATTTTGAATTCTTTATTATAGTTATACCACCAAATATTGACTACAAAATAAAAATTGAGAAAGCAGCCTTCACACAAACAAATTAATTCACTGTTTGTTTGTTGTCAATATCGCTATTCAATCTAAAAAAAATTGAGTTGAAGTGTTGATGAGTAGTATACGTTTCAAAGATATGCTCCTACGCTTGAACGATTCCGCTCCTATTCTTCCTATTGTTTAGACGGCCTTGAGGGTGTAATTGACGAGCATCAGAAGGTGAATGACCGAGCACGTAAGTCAAGCCAAGGCAAGCCCAGCCCCCTGGAAGGGAGCCGCTTGGGCAAAAGCCAAGGAATATCTGCGCAATGGTTACGGTGGCCTTGATGGTTTTATGTGTGGCCTTGAAGGTGAATGATGTAATTCAAGGCAAGTTCTACCCAGCTGCCCTGAAGGAGCAAAGCCAAGGAATTGTGGTGTTGGCCTTGAGGTGAATGTAAGAGCAACGTAGTTGTAAGGTGAATGTCAAGGCAAGCCCCCTCGCAGCAGTCCTGAAGGAGCCACGGGGCAAAGCCGAGGAATATCTGTGCTGGGCCGATGGGTACGTAAATTTGAAAGGTTTGGCTCCGACCTTGGCCTTGGAGACGTCCTTGTAAGAGGTTGATGAATGGTGAAGCAAGCCGCATCACGACCTTGAACGAGAAACCGACCAATCAAACCAGTTTAAGCAGGTTTAGACCCGTCCCCCTCATGCGCATCTGCTCTAAACCCATTTTCATTAAAAACAAATTTTAAACCCATTAATCAACCCACAACGCATTGACCACCTTTCAGACGTCTTTAAACCTATTAATCATCCTTCCATGCCATCGCTGTCCTTTAAATGGTTATGAAATGACAATGAAAATTTTATATTCATGTAAAATACGTGTTCCACATTTAGCGTTGTGTTAAACCAATTTAAACCTCAATAATTAGAAGTGTAAAATGCCAAAACGAATTTAGAAAGGATAAAACCTACCATTCTTATAAACCTGAACAAGATACAATAACAACACCTGTTATTGTCAACGCATACATTTAGCCACAAAATTGAGAAGTAACATAGTTATTTGACTAATTCGTTAAATTAAGAATTGTGACTAATTCATTAAATTAAGAATTGTCATTTCATTAGATTGTAACCACTCGTGAACGGAACTTCTCTTAATAACCAAAAGGAGTGATATACAGTGTGCAACAGCGTTCATGTCATAATAATAATAATATCAATATCAGTTATTATAGGGGGTGTAAAACCCCGCTTAATTATACATGAATTGACATTGAAAACGGCACGCAGCTCATTTAATTTTATCTATCTAAGCAACACCTTTTGTTAGAAATTAAATCACCGCCTTACGTGGGTGACAAGATTGACAGTTTATCTTTTCACTTCGTCACATTACGTTTAGCAACAATCTGCAGGTGATGCAGTAATGTCTTTTTTTATTTCAGTCTTTCAAATAATTACACATCAAATAACTGAACGTATGTTACGTAAATGTAAAAGCTCAGTATTAATTTTACTTATTACACCGATTCTCTCCACTACAACAATCAAATTTAATAAAAGAACTGCATGATATTGACAAGTGTTACACAGTTCCATTTCTCGTGACACTTATAACTTTTTGATCGCTTTTTAAGTGTAATCCAACCGTGAATACGATTAATTTCTAACAAATTCTGACGCTAATGAGGCTTTTAAAGTCAATTAAATGTTTCAGTCCATTCCAGTAAAATGAATATTATTGCTTCATTCGACTAAAGTTTAATTTGTTTAGATTACATTTATGTCAACGGGATTTAATTTCAACAATAGGTGTTGTTTTGAATAGATAAAATTAAATGGAGCTGTGTGTCGTTTTCTTTTTCAATGTCGATTCATGTATAATTAAGTGGGTTTACACCCCTTTATAATATTTGATATTGACATACATCAGGCTTATTGAACTGACCGTTCTAAAAATAATTTCAAATCGCGTGTTAAATGCGGGTAAGTGAATAAATTATAAAATATTGGTTTTATTTTTTGTGGAAGAAAACAACTTCCATCACTCAAATATTTATAAATTCAAGCTCTGACCGTCAAGACTATAGTTTTCATTGACTTTCTTCAATTGAAATTTCAATATATGTATTCATTTTTTACAAATTGGACTCTTACATCGCAATTAACGGTAATTGATACACTGTTTTCAAAGCATGGTTTATTTTCGAAAATAACAACGTAAATCCTTATAGTTTAGAAACAATTAATAAGAAGTGACTATTTCGCCGTTGAAATGATAGCGTAAAGGTTGTGAAATTGTCAATATTATGTGTATAGTTTTAACAAATGGTTAAAAGTGAGCAATGTCGTTTTCATTTATTTTATATACAATAATATATACATCAAGCATTGATTATTGACTGAAACTAGCTTTTTAACATAACAACAGACTCCATATCACGGATTTGATAATATCAAATTAACAACGGTTTGTAGTAACACCGTCATCTTGTACTATTCTTTTAAAATATAAATGTTAACCCCTGTTTTGTTTTGATAGTATGTACACATTTGACCATTTTTGTAAATCTATTTTGTTTCCTCTAAAATTTAGGCCAAAATCTATTTATTAAAGCTTTCAATACAAAGTATCCTTTCCAACAATAACTTCCGTTAGGAAGTTATTTTAAAAGGATACTTTTGTATTGAAAAGTTAACTAAAATTATATGTTTGATTTGGCCTAAATAGCAGAAAAGCAAATAAAAAAATAGAGAAATGTTACACCAACTACTAATAGTATTATCTATATTTACACACACATTTTTTTGTTTTTGTGTGGTTAAAATTTTCAAAAATCTGTAAAAGTATTGGTTTTATTTACACCCTTACTTGAATATTTTACTTCATCACCATCAGAAGTGAAATAACATTTTGGGCTAAGTCCGATGTAATGCGCATTAATCGACGAATTGGGTTTGAATAAACCAGGTGTTCTGGTTCTCTCGTTTATATTGTTTTTGACAACATGGTGGTTTATTCCACATTATTTTTTAATCTACACATCACCTAATCAAGTTTAGAATACAAAGCATTCAGTGGTAACCATTTATGTGTCACGGAAATATGTTTCTCTCAAGTCTGGAACTAACAAGTCTTCTCATTCTGCGAGGAAATCGCTAAATACACAGAATCTGTATGGTGACTAAGTAACTGTAAACATCCTTTTAAAAAAGTCAAATAAACTGGGTATGGTGTTAACTAGAGAGGTACTTTTGACTCGTATCGAAATAGTGTTCATTTGATCTAATTCTTCTAAACGATGAAAATTATGTTTGTTCACCGAGTATAAATAATAATCGCCGCCAAAAGTCACCTTGACTTGTTTCTCGTAATTTGAAGAAGCTTAAAATAGCAACTATTACTCAAAAAGTTTCATCTGCTCAGCTATCAAAATCGGGCCTAGGGCCAACGCCGCCTAACCTCCGCTTTTTCAGTAACAACATCAATAGTTCCTTAAAAACAAAACTCTGGTTTAAAAGTGACGACCTCGAAAAGATTTTGATACACAGATTTTGTTTTATATACCATTTTTATCAGCGGAGTTGTAATCCACATGTTTTTGTCCAAAGTAACTTAGAATTAACGATTTTAACCATATTGCTTTTAGCCGAATCAATAGCGATTTTTTTCATGTATTTTGCCATCATTCAATTGAATATTTTTTGGTCTTGAAAACGGTGGAAATTCTGCAAAAATAATCTTTTAGTTCATTCAGAGTATTTCGATGTCAACTTTACACAATCCAAATAATCTATCTTCAGATATCATACGTAAGACTGTGTCACTATCGACTAGAAACTGACAGGGTGAACCTTAGAATCGAAAAAATGATCATCGCCGCGATCTGTTTTTTCTGCGTCAGAAATATCGCATTTAATCTTTTTCCACTCACATTCTCACATTTCCTTAACTTTATACCCTTTTTTCTTTTAGCTTGCTAATTCTTGTTTTTGTTTTTTCTAACAAATTTGTCAAATCTTTGTTTTTTAACCGGATCTTTGTCGCTTCATATTCGCCCGCAGTCGTGACCGTGAAAATAGCATCCCGTGGAAATTAAATGATGGTTTGAGAAGCCAGAACAATATCACTTCTACAAATAAATTGTCAATTTTTTTCACCACCATTAAATTTGTGCTGAATGAAAATGTTTTCTCTATACATGACATAGTGAAACCAATTCACTGCTTCAAACCCGTATGGAATGACTTTTACGACATTAAAAAATTGTCAAAACAAAAATATCTGCAGTAAAGACCTGTCGGAAAGTTTCTGCGAAAAAAGTGGAGCCATAACAATTTGTGCAATCTAACCCCAATATCCCTGGCGACAGGGTTCGTTTTGATTATTTTTGATGAATGTGACGTCTTTCGAATGAAATCTGTGAAAGATTATTGACAATCCGCGGTACAAATTCTGTTTCCATTCATTATAAAGACTATTATCATTATCGTCGTCATTCTCATTCTTTCATTTTATATATTTATGGCATATTAATCGTTTCGGAATAAATTGAAACAATACTTTCAAACTCAATCCTGGCAAAGTTACTGCATGCTTAAATATGTCGGTATTAAGATTGGTATAAAAATCAAATTGATTCTCAATTGCTTTAAGAAACGGGCTTTACGCCGCTAATGTTGTAATCATTGCGAAATCTCTCATAGTAGACATTTCTTTTTTTTTGCCTCATAATTGCTGACAAAGTAGGTATTTGTAGACAGAGATATGCTTTTTTGCTTTAACCGACTATAAAATTGTTCTTTACTTGGTAGTGACGGATAATTGTGTTTCTCTAAACTGTCAAAAAAATTTGTACGGGAAAAATTGTTTCTTTTCTTCAATTTTATATGTTTTGCAGAATGTTATTTTGCTTAAACTTGGTTGCAGGTCAGTAAAATTGATTATATCTATAAACTGTAATCGTTTATAAGAAATGCTAATAATGGAAGAACATCTTTTTAAAATATTTTTTGATTTCGTCTTTTCTTTATTAAGTTCTCACAACCTTCATCCATCAAACTATCAATTGTAGTGACTTACATTATTTTTAAATAAATGCATCATTAATGTTCATTGTTATGTCATCTGATCTTCTGCAGTCATTTTACGATGCTAAGGAAAAATGTTGCATGTCATCATCATTATCTGTTCCATAGTCAATTTTGTCATTCTCTGATTTAGTCTTCTGTACCCCAATTGTCTTCTTCTGTATCTACGTCGTTGTTTTTTTAAAAACTTCATGTAATATTAAATCATGTGTATTTAGAATTAATTCTATTTCTTCATGCTTCTTTCTTTATATTTTAATATATGAATCACCATCTTTTTGATCAGTGTCTTTGATTTTGTGACGTGCTTAACGTGTTTCTGTGAAAAGTCGAACTAGTAGAACTTTTGAGGAAGGCAGAAGCTACAATACAACAGAATAGGAAAGCGTTACATTAATTATGAATTTGATAGGTGTTATAATATTATTTTCAAATGTATTGATAAATAACTTGTATTTGACATACTACTTAGACAAATTAGAAATCCCACGGCCAATTGTCTGATGATGTAAGATCCGATTTTTTGATATAAAATCTGATCTAATCCTTTTATTTGTGGATAAGATCAAATTCATATTTTCACAAACATCACTAAATTAAGGGTTCATCAACCTTCTGGCCATATAAACCACGATTTACTGAATATTGCAAGATGGGAGGTTTTAATACTTAAATTATTAGTGGTGATAACACTGATATTAAAATAAACGTCTTACCTCTCAGCTTCTTCTTAACTTTTAGCTTCCTTTAAGTTTAAACCAATTTTAACATTCTGGAATACATCTTCCATACTGCTTGATTCTTCAAAACAGACCGGTTCGAGATACCCTGGCATGCCGTCACACTTAAAATTTTATATACACGGCGTGAAATGAGTTAAATAATAAAATTCAAGGAGTTCACTTGGTTGCTTGCCAGGATCGGGGTCTATTCATAAAGGAATCAAAATTAAAGGCCTGCTCCACATAGGGATGGAATCACTGGTTGCCCAGTTGTTGGAAATCAGGTTTTCTTTAAAATATCAATTAAACTAGGTTCAGGTTCTGGTTTTCAATTTAAATTTGGTTTTGTTCAGTGGTTTCATGCAGCCATGGTTTTGGTTATGCTTTAGACAATGTTACAAAATGCTTTACAATGGTTTCCAAGTTTTTTTGTAAACTAAAATGATTGTTAATCTAAATATAAGTACAATGAAACTTGTTCACTAACTTACATACAATGTTTGTATCAAAATTTCCCCAATTGTTGTTATTTAGAAATACTTGAATGTTGACTGTAAATCAGTTAATTCTAAGGCTGGTAAAATCATTGAACTTCACTCCTCCACGTTTTGATATTAGATTTTTCCCATAAAAAATCTAAGCCAGTTTTTGTATTTTTCAGATGATGAAAAATCTTTGATGAAAGGCCGTGTCTAAATAGTTT
Source organism: Streblospio benedicti (assembly GCA_019095985.1). Taxonomy (NCBI): domain Eukaryota; kingdom Metazoa; phylum Annelida; class Polychaeta; order Spionida; family Spionidae; genus Streblospio; species Streblospio benedicti. Next base: position 5,114 of record JAGTTF010004618.1, on the reverse strand, counting down.
AGCCGGAAGCTAGCAAACATCTGAGAGAAACATAATTTATCTGATATAGCAAGGAACACACTTTTTGTCTCTTGCCATTTTAACAACTTCCTATTGTTTTAACACATTCATAAGGCTGATTCACTTGTAATCCCCATATATAAACGTTTCAGAGGAAGATGCAGAGGGATAAGATAATAATGTATTTTAGTATTCGGTCTCCTTTGTCAGAAACTAGTCAAATCAAAATTAATCCAAACTTCAGTCTAAATTACCGTTCTAGATTCTGTTCATTCTTTATTAGTGTAAGTTCTGATGTCCCATAGATTGTTGTATGTGACGAATAATAAAATGTAAGCGCCTGTTTGTTCCAATTCATTAACAGAGATTCGGGCTCTATAACTATTTTAAAACTTCTGCTTATCGATGTTTTTAAAAATATTTATTTATATAATCACGCATTGTGCTCACGATTGTTTCCGGCTTAGATAAACCACAGTTAAATGCATGCGTGGTACATTAAATCGGTAAAAACTCATTATTGATTTCCAAGTTTTGTATAGACTTATTCGGCGATAGATTAATATCTATATTTTTTAATTTCTGTAAACAGTTGTGGGTAATATAATTTTGTTCATCTGTTATCAATGTTTAACAGAACAGATCTTATTTTTGTGAAAGGGTGCCACGTGGATTGAAGTAACTGTATTTCTGCATAGATTGATGAAGGCTGGAGGAAGTGACGGTTGAAAACATTTTGCAGTTGATGAATCTTCCATTATGTCCATTTCATTTCCCAGATGCTTTAAAATTCAAAATCTGGATGATTCAAAATCTAGGTCTTTATGCTGCAGGAGATATTACGAATCTCTTCTTGATGTGAGTAATAAGTGTTTAGGAGTCTCTTTTTACTGTCTGAAATTTGCAAACAATGATCCCTGGCAGTGTCTTAAATAGCGATAATTTTATATGTTCTGTCTAAAGTAAAGCACACATCCAAAAAGGAGTTTGAACACATGACCATTTAATTTCCTCGTTTACGTTGACAATGTTTGTTATAATTCAGAGATTTCCTTACAAAACTTATGAGTGCTTGTTATTTGCAGCCAAATAAAGTATTCATTTGCGATTTATTATTATAAATCAGATTCAATATACTAATTGTTGGCGTCAACAGCATTCTGTTTACAAAGTTTAAAGGGACCGGTAAAAGGCGACAATGGCTTTAATTTCAGCGAAGCGAATAAGCGTTACTGACAGGTTTGCATAATTACGCATTAGCTGAAATCACGTGCTATGCAAATCTCGAATAAAATGAAGCTTTTTTAAGATCATCACAGACTTAAAATAAATGATCGAGTGCATACCGACCAATTATTTATTTTGACAAATGTTAAACACGTGGAAATGGAAGAAATGAGTGGTTTTTCTGAGGAATTGGCACTGTCGATAGACAAATGTGAAAGATGGTCCAAGAGCCTAAGCCGCGAGGGTGCATTAATAGAAGTTATTATACTAAAAATTTTGGTAAATATTTGATTTTACATTGTCATCACGCGTTGTTTTTTTACACAATAACAAATTTGGCCGGAGTTCGTTTCTTGTATTACAAATTTAAAGGTTGATGTAAACTGAACATTCAGTTTGATATATAGTTGCTATTTTTGGTTTGTCATTTTTTTAGTTAGGTTAAAAAAATTGGAATAACCGATTTTAAGTTGAGGTGAAAATTGACATAACAGATTTTATAGAGATTGGTTATTGTGTTTTTGCTTAAACAGTCAGTTTTACTTACTGTTTTTTTTGTTTTTACCGTTTTTTAATGAATGAAAAATCGAATAACCAGGATTTTAAGTTGAGGCAAAGGTGACATAACAAGTTTTTATAGAGATTGAGTTTATTATGTTTTTTAACACAAAACAGCTGGTTTTATACTCAAATTAAATTATTTTTTTTAGATTTACCGTTTTTGATCGAGGTAAAATGAATAACTGATTTTTTTTAAAGTCAGGCAGTATTGACATAATGGGTACTTATGAGAACCAATATTGCGTTTAAAGCAGATTATCTATAATTTTTGTTGTTTTATTCTTCAGGTTTTGCAAATAGATTGAATGAGGGGTGCTTCAATGTGCCAAAACTTTCCTCCCAAAGACTTTCTTCGTCTGAACTGTCCCGGGGAAGAAAAGTAGCACAGTAATATACAACCATACGAATCGCTAAAGCGCTACAGACTTTCGAGTCATAGTTCGCTGGGGGAAAGCGCTGTGAGGTGGGGCGTGACTATGGAATGAATTTGTGACAATTCCGCAATCATCATCAAATGTTGGTGGACAATGGCATAAAGTACGAATGACGGAACTGCTGAAATTGCTGAAATGGTTGGACACAAAGAGCGATCTATTCACCCGCGTTTAGTGTGTTCAGACATCTGCTCGATGCGAACAGCGTGGCCAGGCGCCAGTTACTAACACATCAATTGCGACTTTTACTTCATTTTTTTCTGTTACACAATATTACAAAGGCGGGGAACACACTTTACATGGATCCCTTTTTAGTTATTTTGATATGGCCGGCGCTCAAATTCATGGTGATAGGTGAGGCGTCTTTCTAGGACGCGACTAACACTTTATGTGAAGGCGTAATGCCACTAAGTCTAAATCTTAGAAATCTATGTAGTTTAACAATGGCTGCTACGGTTGAGACAAACTAAGAGATGAACAATTACAAATGGGCATGAAGACGGTGCTGAGAGCGATCCGAGATATTGCAGGTAAACGTTTTGAGAGATTGAACAGACTTCAACAAGACCTCAGAGCTGTTACTGCTTTCTGTAAGAATGAAGATTATTGATGTTCTAATTGAACAGGAATAAATTGCTACTCAAGTTAAAATGCAAGCAGTCAGAGAGATATGGTAGATGTAACAAAGACAAATCTAAAATTGCTTTTCTCAGTGATGAAGATCCAATCATTAAAATTTGTTCTGGCCTATTAAAAGTTAATTCTGGAACAGTCGTTTGATGTATAAAAAAGCTGATTTCTTCGCATACAGCAGACGATTGCGAGATTGTGTGCCTAAAAGATTATTTCGGCTCCTTGATAAAATTGATTCAATTTAGATATAATTTCAGAACTTGTGTATATTTAACCGTTACACAAAAAGTGGTCGTGAATAAAAAAAAAATCGTAATTCTTGTCATTATTTTTTTTTTTTTAAAAGTGAATAATCAATGTATGGTGAAATAGCAAACAGTTTGTCAATATATGGTGTACTAATATATAATCGAATGTAATTATTAGATGAATTGATATAATATAGGCGATTTAGTTAGAAATGTTTAATTTGGATGGGCTGATACCTGCATAATGTTTTGATGTAGATTATAGTATGATGTAATACAGATCATTTGACTGTGTACAAATATTATGTGAATTAACTTAACTTTGGTCATAGCAAACTAACTATATTAAAATCGGATTTAAATTACAGTTAGTGATAATAACAAAATTGATTAGCAAATATGTGTAGAAGATTATCGATGTATCTAATAAATGAATAATAAATAGTCGTTTTGTGATGTTTTATTTAAAATTTATACACATTACTGTCCTCCAGTCCGTGTTGTCATATGAACTAAAATAAAGCAAAAAATAATTAAATTTCATTTTAAAAGAACGAATTATATTCACTCAAAATATCACAATGAATATTATATAGACAAAGTATTGATTGCACAATATTTCATAAGACAATAATCAAAAGATTTTTTTGGTTTATTACGACTAAATCAAAATAAATAAGCAATAGCGACATACATTATATTTTGGATTTGTAAGTTCATCAATCTCGACACTGTTCTCGCGAGTAAATACACAATACCGTAATCCGCGTATTAAAGCCCATGGGCTTAAACTTGAAAAACAGCACTTTTGGACCTTTTGAAAATGAAAAAATTTCCCACTTATAATTCCAGGGGCGTATATTTCAGATACTCGCCCCCCCCCTATTTCAGCGATGAATAAGCATTGGATTTCAACTATATAGAGCCAACACAGTTTCTTCACCATGGATTCTTACGTGTTGCACTACTGCAGGTACTACCTAATGAGGCGATGAGTGTACTGACTTTTGACAACGTGCCACGATGTTTTTCCTTTAATCATCAATGGTAATTATTAGTTTCACATCTTTTTCTAGCAATGCTGTCTTCATATTCGTCATTGTCATAAGAATTTTCATAGCATGGTAACATCGTACAAACCTAATTTAATAAATATTTGAACTCCGGAGTTCGCCATTATAAATCATCCTCACGCACTGGAGATATACCGAAAGCATTTAACAGTCTAAAGTCCGAGCCCGCTATTGATTTCTAATGCATTAAAACGAAGGATTGGGTTGTGGAAAGCTCCTAGAAAATCACGTTTCGTTTTGCAACAAGAACTATGCTGGTAATATTTTTTTTTAAATATATTGTGATATTATTTGTTAATTCTCGTTGGGTGTATTCTAGATGCAGATTAACACAAATATATATCTTCAAACATTTATTCAAGCTCCACCGAAGGTTTATATCGATGTTCATTCTGAACCATTGATGGAAAATAGTGAAACGTGTTGGAGCTTCTAATATCGCCCAAAAGCATCATGGTATGACCATATGTACGCATATGAGCACAGGATTTCTTTGGGTGTGTTTACGTTGTTTTCACGTGTCTTTGGTCACTCATCTGGGTTCAGGGTGCACGTAACTATCAATTTTCATTATTTTTTGGCAGGGAAAAAACTTTTTATTCTCACTTATTGGCCCATGGGCTTATATTCGAACATTAAGCCCATCTTCGATGTTAAGCCCATGGGCTTTTATCGCAGGAATACGGTAGCTGCAATCACGATTATCAAAAATTGTTGGTTCCTCTGAAGCAGGAAGAGCTGAAATAATGCATAAATATAATATCTACTTCATTCATTTCAGTCGAGATACAAGCAAATAGGTGGGCGTGTTTTTTTTTTTTTTAAAAATATATATATACCATCAAAAGCAGGCATTAAATGATCAATTGATGAGGAAAGAACTTGAGCAGCTCTAATATGGTGTTTTAATCTCTTTGACCATCATGACTAAAGTTTAT
>JAGTTF010004616.1:0-10885 GCA_019095985.1 Streblospio benedicti | reverse complement strand
TATTTGCCCAAATTTATCTTTGGCAGGGTTAAACCCCCCTACTTTCTTTCTTTTAAAAGAAACGGGGTTGCAAATTTTTAAAAAATTTTTCAGGCGTTGCTGTGTCAAGACAAAATTCTGTTGGTTTAAATTTCTAAAACCAGCATCAGGTACTGGGGTTTTCTGGCTTCCGAAACCATTTGGCCCCAGGAGCTTGTTTTTCAAACCTTCCCCCAATTGCAGATTTTTTCGCATTTTGACCCCAGAACACCAATAGACACTGGCCTTTCAGTTTTTACTTTTAGAGCACAAATATTGCGGTCCAACGGACTTTTGGGTTTAAACGGAAAACCCAAATCCACCCGGCTACCAAGGAGCCGATTTTACGCTAACCACGGCAAACCAATCCACCCGGAAAAGGAGCCGATTTTTACGCTTAACCACGGAAAACCAATTCCCCCGGTTCTTAAGGAGCCGATTTTTACGCTTAACCACGGAAAACCAATCCACCCGGTTACCAAGGAGCCGATTTTTACGCTTAACCACGGAAAACCAATCCACCCGGAGCCACCAAGGAGCCGATTTTACGCTTAACCACAGAAAACAATCCACCCGGCTGCAAGGAGCCGATTTTTTGCTTAACCACGGAAAACCAATCCACCCGGCTACCAAGGAGCCGATTTTTTACGCTTAACCACGGAAAAACCAACCCACCCGGTTACCAAGGAGCCGATTTTACGCTTAACCACAGAAAACCAATCCACCCGGTTACTAAGGAGCCGATTTTTACGCTTAACCACAGGAGTTTTGGCAAAATGAAATTGGCGGCTTTAGGTTGAAATTTTCAGCCCCACTGCATTTGCCATCATCACCTTTTTTGGTGCGGGTGGGTACCAAATTTCAAAGGCCGTGCAATGGCCTGGTGCACCAGCATCGGCAAGCCATTTTGAATTTTTTTCCCGTGTTGCTCTGCTAAAGCTAACAACGGGCTTTTTGCTGGTGCATAGAGTATGTCTATCACTGTGCTGGCTTTTTTATCCAATCGAGCGGAGCGCTCAATGTTGTGCCATCTTTGCCTAGTGGAGTGGTGTTGATCAACACATCACCGCTTTGCACGCTGTCGTTGTCTATAGCAGCTTGTGGAAAATGCTGTTTTGGCTGTTGTGAGCGATGCTAAGGGGTGCTTGGCTGCGGTTCGTTATGCTTAGGCTTTTGCGCCAGCGTCTAACAACGCAAAGGTACGGCTTTGGCTGCGCCGCCTGCCCCTAACACATGGAAATGGTGGTTCGATGGCACCACTGGATGCATCTGCTAAGGCGCGAAACAAACCCTTCGCCATCAGTGCTGTAACCTTTCCAACCTTGCTCATTACGGACTAAAGTGTTAATGGAGCCTAATTTTTGGGCAAGTCGGGTCTATGTTGCTGAGCTGCTGAAAACAACAGTCTTATAAGGCACCGTACGTTTGCTCCACTAATGTTCCAAAGGTTTCTAACGCTGATAGGATAGACTGCTGCCGTATTTTAGGCACACAAAAAGCCAAATAAACCGCATCAATTTTACGGCACCAAAGGCCGCATTATGTATTGTGTGATAGACTATACTGTACATTTTCTCCGATCACGCCATAAATTTTGTTGTTGTAGCAGATAGCTGCACAATTTTATCGTTCATGTTACTTTATGGAAAAAATGGGCAAAGCGGTGTGGCTAACAACGAACCAACCATGCATATGACACCACTTTTTTTGTTACTTGGTTTAGTGGTGTTGGCTGTTTTTATTCACTGCGACTGCAAGAATTTAACCGCAAGAACTGCAACCGCAACCGCAAAATTCAACCGCAAGAATTCAACCGCAAGAATTTTTCGCAAGAATTCAATCGCAAAATGGCAACCGCAAATTTTATGACGCTGGCGCAAGAATTCATGCTGCAAAAGACTTGTTTATGCCCCAAAGCTAACCGTTGTCATCGCTCCATTGCAAGAATTCAACCGCAGCCGAACAAACCGTGCCCCATATTTTCGCCCATTACCGAACCAAACTTAGGAATTTTGTTGACTGGTTTAAAGTTTTGCCGACGTTTATCAATTTCCTGCTTGGTCAACATCTGGGTAACTTGACCCTTTTTTCGCATCAATGGTAATGCGGTCCCCATCTTTAACCAACGCAATCAACCCGCCCACATACGCTTCTGGTGAAATATGCCCCACAACAAAACCAGACTGCCACCAGAAAAACGACCATCGGTAATCAGCGCAACATCTTTTCCTAGCCCTTTGCCCATAATGGCAGAGGTTAAGCCCCAGCATTTTCTCTCATTCCCGGCCACCTTTTGGCCCTTCATACCGAATGACTACTACATGGCCTTTTGCCAACAAGTCCCGCCAAAATAGACTTCATGGCCTCTTCTTCAGAATCAAAAACAGATCGCTTTTACCTGCAAACAACTCTCCCTTCTTTTGCCGCTAATTTTTGCTACTGCTCCTTGCTCGGCTAAATTCCCGCGCAAAACACAAAGGTGTGAAGTTGCTTTTAATTGGGTTAGACAGTGGGCGAATAATCTTTTGCTCTTCTGGATAGGGGCGATACATTGTGCAAGTTTTCAGCCAAAGTTTTTCCACTAACCGTTTTGCACTCACCATGCAGCATGCCAGCATTAAGCAGTGTTTTTAACAACGGGGCAATGCCTATTGCGTAATTAATTCTGACATCAAATACTTTCCCCGAAGGTTTTAAATCTGCTAATACCGGAACTTTTTGCCGATTCGTTCAAAATCTTCTAACTGCAAATCAATGTTGGCAGACCGTGCAATGGCAATTAGGTGCAGCAAAGCGTTAGTAGAACCACCTAAAGCTATTACGGCAGTAATGGCGTTTTTTCAAAGGATTTTTGGTTAAAATGTCCAGTGGTTTAACATCGCTGTGGACCAACTGTATTAAGGCTTGGCCTACTCTATCGCAGTCTAGCATTTTTGCTGTGGACACTGCTTCTTGTGCCGAAGAATTGGGCAAACTTAGCCCCAGCACTTCAATGGCTGACGCCATAGTGTTCGCGGTATACATTCCACCACAGGCGCCTGGTCCAGGGATGGCTTTTTTTTCGATGTCTATGAGCTCACTGTGGCTAATTTGTTTTGCGGCGTATTTTGCCCACTGCTTCAAAAACCGAAACTATGTCGGTTTTGTCTGCTCCCTGGCTGAATGCTACCACCGTAAATAAAAATGCTCGACGGTTTAGCCGCACCATTGCCATAACGCAACCTGGCATGTTTTTGTCGCAACCGCCGATTGTTATCAACCCATCAAACCCTTCACCACCGCAAACTGCTTCGATAGAATCGGCTATGATTTCTCGAGAAACTAACGAATAACGCATGCCAGCAGTTCCCATAGAAATGCCATCAGAAACACTGATAGTGTTGAAAATAACACCCTTTGCCACCTTCATTGTCCACACTTTTTGCCGCTCGTTTTGCCAATGAATCAATGTGTGTGCGTTGCAGGGGCGACCATGCTCCAAGTAAAAGCAACACCTATTTGCGGTTTAGCGAAAGTCTATATCTTGAAAGCCAACGGCTCTTAACATAGCGCGGTTTGGGCTTCTGTCTGGTCCGTCGGTGATGATGCTAGAATGCTTTTCTCAGTTTTTTATCTCCCATAGTTTTTTATGATCTTAAGTTGTGTTAATCACTTTGGAAAAATTGCTGCTACTGTCGTGTTATTCTAGAATATCGGTCCCCAATAGCGGCAGGGTAATGGGGTTAATCTTCTGTTCCCAATGCTACTGGATGTTGTTCTTGTTCAATCCACTCACTGAAGGAACCTACATAAAGCTTGCTTCCCTTACAAACCAGCCTCCTCAGCTGCGTGATGATGTTGTGGCAAGCGAAGTTACGCCAGACCCACAGTAAAAACTACGTGATCTCGCTTGGTAGCTGCCAAACAGTGCGCGCAGATCCTTTAGCTGTGTTGTTGGTTTAAAACAGCTGTTTTGATCCAAATTGTCTAAAAAAAAATCGGTTTTTGTTCCAGGAATGCCCAGCTTTTGCGTACAAGGGTTCGCTTTGCTCCTGCATAGCGTTCTTTGGCGCGAGAATCAATTAACAAGTGCTTTTGGTGAGCAAATTTTTTCTACTTGCTCTGGCACAAAAAGGTTTGTACCAAAACTCTCTCCCAACGAGACAGCACCTTGTTTAAAAGCAGTAATGCCTTTGCGCTAACGGATATTTTTTTTCTATCCAAGCGTTAATGCCACCTTCTAAAAATACGGACATTAGCGTGGCCAATCCATTTTGCCATCCACCACAAACGAGCGGCTAGCCCACCACCTAAATTATCATAAGCGACAATCAAGCTGTCTTGGTTTACTCCTTTTTTGTAAAATTGCAAGAAGCTTACTTGGTTGGCAAGGGGTGCTCCGTTTCCCCAGGAGGGAGCGGATAAGTCTTTGTTTAAATGAGCGTAGTATGCACCGCGGATATGCTCTTTTCGGGTGTTGCGCCCATAAATTTGTGTCTTGAAGATCAAAACAGCAGTCAAAAATGACTAGGTTTTGTTCGTCTAATAAAGCGCAAAGCATCAGCTTGAATTAAGTTGGACCCTTTTTATAAGATCATTCATTGTTTCGCCATAGGTTTGGAGCTGTTTTGACAGAGTTTTTTTGGTTCTTTTTGCTGTTTTTTAGCGCGCGCGTTAGCAAAATTTTTTCTAATTTTTTTTTGCGTTTGCAAATAAGCGAACAAGATAGGAATAGCCTTTTTTTGCAGTAAAAGTAAAGAGCCATCAAACAGAGTTCACCAAACAGTGCCATCAAACAGAGTCACCAGACAGTGCCATCAAAACAGAGTTCACCAGACAGTGCCATCAAACAGAGTTCACCAGACAGCGCCATCAAACAGAGTCACCAGACAGTGCCATCAAACAGAGTCACCAGACAGTGCCATCAAACTAGCGTTCACCAAACAGCGCCATCAAACTAGAGTCACCAAACAGTGCCATCAAACTAGAGTCACCAAACAGCGCCATCAAACTAGAGCTATCAAACAGCGCCAAACAATAGAGCTACCAGACAGAGTCAAACAGCAGTCACCAAACAGCGCAACGCTATAGCAAAAATAAAAGTTTTTTAGCCAGATGCTATTTGGTAGAGATACTGATTATTCGCTGCCGCAACATGCTTGCGCAACGAACATGCCCATCGACTACACGCACCAGGGGATTGGCTCGATTGGGTTGGTTTTATGCCTAAAGAGTGGCATATACAGCCAAATGTTTAACCCTTCAAAACGCATTGTCGATGAATTTCCAAAAATTGCACATGACAATCAATAAATTGCACATGAAAATCAATCATGGGTAATGTTTGCTCGAATAACTATTTTTGGTTGTCGTGCTGTTCCTTTTTTTTGCCACCCCCGCGAAAAAGCCGCTGTTGGTCTTGTTGTTGCTTTTTCGTGGTTGGTGGTGCGCTGTTTTTATCTGGCCAAACCTATGCCGCCGATATTGAACTAGACCCAAAAAGCTGCAGGATTATAAAAGTGAACGGTATTGGTGGGCAGCAGCATTGGATCGGATACATTAAATAACTTAAGTTACTTTTGGGCAGAATCTTTTAGCAATATTATCCTAATGTGAAAATCCAAATTGAAGGCAAAGGATCGGCCACGGCTCCACCATCTTTTTGGCAGAGGGTCCTGGCGCAAATTGGGCCCGATGTCCCGCCCGATGAAAAATGAAGAGCGTCAGGCAATTTTGGACAAAAGCCCGGTTTGGAAATTATAGAAATTGAGTTGCTTTTAGACGGTTTGTTGTTTTTGTGCATAAAGATAAATCCGTTCACAGCAAAATTTCTTTTGGCCAGTTGGACGCCGTTTTTTCCAGCACGCTGAAGCGCCGATCACAATAAATTTTTGGGGCGATTTAGGTTTTGACGGTGGTTGGAGCAAAAAGCAGTGCGGTGTATGGTCGCAATTGGTTTGAACCTACTTTATTTTAAAGCAGTAAGTGGTGTTGGGCCAAAGGAGATTTTAAAAATTCTGTCAAAGAACGCCCCAATCGGCTGGGTTGTTATAGAGTATTGCAGAGGATCTTTTTGGGGGTATCTGGGATGGGATCACCTTCGAATGTGCGTGCTTTGCCTGTTTCTTAAAGACAATAACGGCAAAGCCTATGAGCTCCAATTATACCAATGTGTTAGAAGAAAACCATCCTATTTCGCGCATACTTTATATTTATGCGTTAAAAAAGAAGCGCTGGGTCGTCTTTGCCTAGAGTGGTGGAAGAATTTTTCTTCGCCACTTGTGAGCAAGCAAGGTCAGCAAGTGGTGGTAAAGATGGTTTTTACCTTTAAACAGTTATTTTGGCCGATCTTCAGTGCAAAAGCTGTAATGGTATAGTGAGCAGATTTTAGCCTTGCTGTAAAGCAGGAGCTTGTGTGTATGTGGGCAATTAAAAAATTAATTTTGTTTTTTTTGTATAGTTTATAGTCTCAAGTTGCTGCGGGTTTATGTTTATTATGTTTTGCTGGGCAGCGATGCAGCAGCAAAACACGGACAAGCAGCATGCTTCCCCTTTATGTTGGTATTGGTATAACGTGCCGAAAATAGTCAGCTATGCTGCAAAACATTTTTGACTTTAAACAATTTTTTGATTTTATTTGATTTACTGTTGTTGTTTTTTTCCTCGATAAGGTGTGTTGATAAGGTGTGTTGATGACAAAAACTTTGGTAAAATCAAAATCTATTCTTTCTTTTTTTTTTTATATTTTTTTTACTCTGTCTGAGTCACCAAATTTGAAATAATTGTTTTATAGGAGATTTATGAGTGTTCCTGTTATTACACAATACGACGATAGTATTGCCAAAGGGTTTGTTTTATCCGCTTTGCTGTGGGGAATCGCCGGTTTGACTGTTGGGGTTTGGCTGGCCTTGTCGCTGGTGTTTCCCAACATTAATATGGGCTTAGAATATTTAACCTTTGGTCGGTTGCGTTGTTGCACACGGGCGCGATTATTTATGGGTTTGTTCTTGCGTCTATTTTTGCTGCTTGGTATTTTTATCCCAACGTTTGTTAAAAATTTCACTCATTTGGAAAGCTGTTGGTAAATTCCATTTAATCACCTTTAATTTGATCATCACTTTAGCGGCGATCACTTTGCCACTGGCTACAACACCTCTCGCCGATACAACGAATTTGAATGGCCACTGGCCTTGCTGATCGTGGTGATGTGGCTTTCTTGGGGGATTGCATATTTTTTGGGATGGTTGCTGCGCGCCGAAAAAAAATTTATACGTTTCGATTTGGTATTTTATCGCTTGTTTTTGTGCATCGGCATGGTGTTTTGTTCAACAATGCCGAAGTGCCAGCGTTCTTATTTAGTGGTCAAGGCTCGTGGATGCACAGTGTTTCTATGTATGCTGGCAACAACAGCGAACTTGCAGTGGTGGTTTGCTTAATGCTGTGGGGTTTGTGCTCACTGTTCCGCTAGTAGGTATTGCCTATTACACTATTCCCAAGCGTGCTGAACAACCGCTTTTTTCTTATCGACTTTCTTTGTGGTCTTTTTGGGGGCTGATTTTTTTCATCTTTGGGCTGGGCCACACCACTTGCTGTTTTCGTCTTTGCCTGACTGGATCCAAACTTTAGGCATGTTGTTTTCTCTGCTTTTAATCATCCCTTCGTGGGGGAGCATGATCAACTTGTTGTTGACTGCTAGCGGAAAATGGGAACTGCTGCGCACCGATCCGGTTTTAATTACCTTTATCATCGGCTCTACTTTTTATGGCTTAGCGACTTTAGAAGGACCAGTACAGGCGATTCGATCGGTTAATGCTTTGTCCCCACTTTTTACCGACTGGATGGTCGGGCACGTCCACAGTGGTGCTTTAGGTTGGGTTGGCGTTAATGGGTGCTTTTATATATGTTCGTTCCTGTTATTTGGAAAGAAGCTGTATTCTGTTAAAATAGCCGAAACGCAATTTTGGATCCAAACCATCGGGATTGTGCTTTTTATGCGGTGAGCATGTGGATTGCGGGCATTACGCAAGGGCTAATGTGGCGGGCAACAGATGCTTATGGCTCTTTAGCTTATTCTTTTTAGATACGGTGGTCGTGTTAAAACCCCTATTACCTGATCCGTGGTTAGGTGGAATGCTTTATCTTGCAGGGTTTGTGATGTTTGTGTACAACATTATTAAGACGATTGTTGCAAAAAGAAGAGCTGGCCAGTGAAAAAGAGCAAGTTCCAGCAAGCAGTTAATCTTTTTTTATAGCTAAAATGTTAATCGACGAACTATTTTGTGCGATGAAAATAATATTTTTCTAAAATCGAAGAAAACGCTTTTAATCATATATCTTTTGTGTATTTTTTTTGTAATTGCTATTGGCGGTTTTGTAGAGGTGATTCCTGCTTTTAAGCAAAACGCTGTTCCTTTTTGCCTGGCATGCAACCTTATACGGCCTTGCAAAAACAGCGGGGAAAATTATTTATCACCGTGAAGGCTGCAATGACTGCCATTCTCAGTTAATTCGCCCTTTAAAATTGAAACGGAGCGTTATGGCAGTTATTCTCTTTGGTGGCGAATTTGCGTATGACCGACCCTTTTTTGTTTGGTTCCGCGCCGAATTGGACCAGATTTGATGAGAGCTGGCTCTAGGCGTTCTACACTGATTGGCATGAGCTGCATTTTCGTAACGTGCGGACAACCAGCCCGGGTTCCATTATGCCAAACTATACATGGTTTTTTGAAAAACTACTGACTTAGCCACTGCCTACTGGACATGTATGCTCAAAAACGCCTTTGTTGTTCCTTATGACCAGCCAAAACATGCCGGCTTTGGGTACTTATGAAGACTTTCAAGCAAGCGCTTTTGCAAGAGGCGCAGCAAATTGCTTGTTTATATTAAATCAGAGGAACTTAAAGAGTCTTTTAGCACAAGGAGACATTAAAGAAATTTTTTTTGCCATTATTGCTTATTTGAACAGCTTAAAGTAAGGAGGGCCATGATATTTATATTTTTACCTGTATGCTTTTTTGTAGGGTCAATGTTTGTGATCTTAGCGGGCGTAGCGGTTTATTTTTGGGGGTAATCGAAAATTTGGGGCGAAAATTGAAAAAAAGAGGGATGATTATTTTTAGTGAGGATCCTTTAGAAAAAGGTAATAAGCAGCTTTTTTTGTTGCTGATGAGTGTGTGGACTAAGACGAGTTTTTTATATTTTTTGTTGTGGAGGTTTGCCAATGATTGATTTTATTTTATCGGATGAAGTATCCATAGTCAGTTTGGTTATTTTTTGCTTGATGCCAGCGGCGTGTGTTTGGCTGTACTTTTTGCAGTCAAGGCAATGCGTGGTCGCCCGGATAAGCTGCCGCCTTTGATACATTGTTGAAGGAGAGGAAAGAACACCTGCATGAAAAAACTTTGATGGCATTGTTGAAGGAGAGTTTGGAGAACACCTTTTTGGCATGCACATCATGATGGGATAAGCGCTGATTTTTTTTGATGGCATTGATTTTTGGCATATATGGAGCGCTTTTGGTTAACTTTGGTTATCTATCCAACACTCCCATTCACAAGAGTGGTACGCTGAAGAAGCCGCACAAGCAAAAGAAAAGTTTGAAGAGCGCTTTGTTGATGCGGATATTCGTACTTTGTCGAATATCGGAGAATCGGTGTTTAATGGCAACTGCGCTGTTTGTCATGGCCCTTTATGGGCAACAGGGCACTGCAGCAAACCTGGTTGAATTTGGCTCAGAGGAGCATATTGTGGTATACATGTGATTAAAAATGGCTCTACTGGGTTAGGTATTTGAGTCCGCTGATGCCGGCTCAGTGGGACGAATTAGGCGCCAACGATGAGCAGCGAAAAAGTAGCTTTATGATGTTGCCGCTTATGTGATGAGTTTGGCTGGCGAGAACCTAATCCACAATATGACGTTAATGCGGGCAAACAAACTTTATTCAATCATGTGCTGCGTGCCATTCGAGCAGTGGTGTAGGCCGCGGGCCGAATGGTGATATTGAAAATTTTTGTCTCCTAATTTGACCTTTGTATGGCCATCCAGAGTATATCGAAAAAATTGTTCGCGGTGGTAAAAAAAGGCTATATCGGCGTCATGCCCTTTTTTTACAGAGGTGGGCAATTTGTCTCCTACCCAAATTAAGGCGGTTTCCATTTATGTGAACAGAGCCTTTAACGGGTTGTAGATTTTTTGGCGCGCGTGTTAGCTGTTGCCTCGCGCTTGAGTGTGCTTGAGTGTGCTTGAGGTGCGCTGTTGCTTGAGTGTGAGTGTGCTTGAGTGTGCTTGAGTGCATCAATTTGGTGTTTCTTGGTGTGTTCATTGTTTTGGTGGTTTTGCGCGATGCCAACCTTTGAGCATTTTCCTGGTGGGTATTTTTTGCAAGCGGTGTTTTTACCAACATTCAGATAGAACAGTTTTTTGTAAAAACGTGCGCGGAGATAGCATCAACCTTCATTGCGGGCGGGGTTGGTGGTCGCTTGCTATGATTATCAAAATATCCATAAGATGCGGGTCAATTAAATGACCGGCACAGACAAAATGAACGCTATCAATCATCAAAAGCCATAACACTTGACAATAATAAAAGATCCCTCTGGCTACAAAGGGTATCAATCTTTTATTGCTTCAATCGACAGCTCGCCCTTTACAGCCTGATTATTTAGTGGTGCTTGCTTGGGGCAAATGCAGCCCTTACCTGCTGTAATCGAAACTTTTCCGCTGAGTGTTATATGTTCGGAAAAACACCTTCCTTGACTACCAAACTCTTTAAATTGCGTAAACTTGGGATACTTGCGATTTGTGCGTTATATTGATCTAACGTTTGAAACCCTTGTCCTAAGTCGACATGTAGGGGAAGCGATCATGTTTTTTGCGCGGGGTATCGGC